>JACJUY010000189.1:103081-116623 GCA_014220935.1 Platorchestia sp. MABIK | reverse complement strand
AAAATAATAATCGAATGCCGCACAACACTTCATTGTCGCTTACTTGTTGAAAATAACAGCTGTACGAGCCACATCGTAAAAATGGTTCTCAATATAATGACAATCAAAACTCATTTCACCGAAAATTTTGGAACATGCCCATTTGGCACAAATTAATGAGAGAAAAATACAAACATATGTAAAACTGGAGAAAGAAAATGATATAACCTCTGTATTTCCAACAGCGAAACCTGATGAGTTACATTCAACATCTTGTGAATATACAAATCGTTCAATTTGTAGATTACCGCGTGCGTTGAACACGACAGCGCTGTCAGCGAATATTATTAAACGAGCAGAAAAATTGACAATCCATTAATTGGTACAAAGGAAGGTTTAAAATTGATGAATTTTTCTCTTAGTATTTAAAGCACATTTCGGTCCCCCAAATGTTTTCTTTGCTAATTATTCGAATTCAGTGGCTTATTCCGTAAACAATGCATGATGGGCCTCAACTTGCAATGCGTATTTAAATGGGAAAACATAAGTCCTACACTACAAACACAAATACTTTGAAGAAGATGAAATTTGACTCATTTAACTCACGTCTTGACAGCTTAATCTACAAATCCTTAATATAACCAGAATTATTTCCAAACCCGTTCGTCGTAAGAATGCTACCAAACTATTCTTAACTTAGACGCCATTTTTTCAGTTGAGATTCTGCGTAATCGCAAAAATGTTGTATAATTTTATCCCCTGCTCGTAATGAAGAAATTTGCACAAACACTTGAAGTAAAGTGCACGCATATACTCAAATTTTATCATCAAACGCACATAGTGTGATAGTTAAACAGTTGGCGCTAACATTGAAGATACGCAAAGCACGGCCCACAATGCTATCAAGAATTAGTAGAATATACAGTCAATTCATAACATGGTAAAACCAATAAATGAAGTTGATTTGTCTGTTGGATTTGAGGTATGTTGAATAGACAGAACACGATTTTCTTTCTACTCATGAGTAAGGGAAATCAAAATTTAGAATCGTCTAGGATTATTTGAAAAAAAAATTAGCTGTTAGCTGCGAAGATGACGTTCAGTCCTAAATGTACGGTACCTAAATTACGTTGTGAACAGACATTGATATTAATATAGCAGGCCCTAATATTATTTGGGAAAAACATTAATGCTAATAAGGGTGAAGCCCACGATCAATGATATCATACTCTTTTTTATTTTATAATACATCTTCAAAATAAATTCTACTTTAAGCGGTTCGGCAGGTATTGATGAGATTTGTTGATGACCGAGAACATCATGGAGGTTCATGCACAGCAATAAATTAAAATACATTTTCCTGTATCACTTCTCCAAATGTTGGTGAGTCACAAATGATATTCATTGAAAATGCTCCGTGTCGGTGTTCCAAAAAATTCTACTGCCTCTGAAAACAGGTTTAAAATAAATAATCAACTGCAATACGACTCAATTACTGTGACAAATATTTTACATAGCTTCCAATTAAATTAAATTTAACTCAAATAGACCTTGAGCCAGATGTCACTTGAGTGTACAACCTGTGTGAGCTGTGGTTGAAATGGTGCAGCCATAAATTCTTTCTTGTTTCACGGTCGCAAAGCTGTTAGAATGTCCCACTGAACTGGAAATGCAGGGCCGACAGCAAAAAAAACTTAGCACCGCTGGTTGATGGTTGTCCTTTTACTGTCAAAACCCGATATTTGTAATTCAATTTGACTCACACGTTAGTTTTTAGCGGGGAAAATGATCATGAACAAAAAATTGACGATTTTGGACACTTACTATAACAACGAGGCAAATTGACAAGTCATAAGATTGACATCCTAAAAGTCCCATCAATCAAATAGATTTAAGTAAAAGAAAAATAATTTCATGATGTCACGGCGCCTTACGTTCCTTCTTACTGGTGTCAAGAGATCGTATATACAGCGTGTTTCAGAATAAGAGGTGCAAAATTGCACACATAAATTGCACAGCAGTCCCGTAAAGCTGTGGATCCATCTTCTACCGTCCCAACTGTTCAGGCATCTAAAGGTAGTCTAATACTTTGGGGGAGTCTTCGCTGGGATGGACATGGTTCTTTTACTCTTTATAATAACCAATTGATCTCCCAGGGCTATTTGTAAGTTCTCAGTGACCACGTTCAGCCTTCAACGGAATTTCATTTTCCTGAAAGTAACGGGATCTTCCAGCATTGCCAAGAGACGTTATCACATATTAATGTACATTAGCAAAAGTATCTCGGATACGAGAAAGATACACCTCCAGGATGAACAAATGATATAGCAAATTGCATGAGTAAAACATAAGCACATTAAAACAACAATTTTCCGCAAGAAGCCTGCAAAAATTAATATTAATTATGGGTATTTATGCCAAGATCGATGACCGACAGACTTACAACTCCATGATCATTTTCTTTTGGGCTTCTGTGTTCTTGAGACATGACCTGTTTGGTTTGGTAAATATGCTTGGGACATAATAAAATTGAATGTTTAGCGGCAATTGTAATCAAACAAATTATACCCTATTACACGATCGTTATGCAAAAAACTTACCATTCCAAATTGGTGTACAATAATTATGAAGCTTCTGAAATTCTAATATTGGCCGGCCAAATCATTTCCCCCGATTACAAATTTTAGGCATTGAAATATATATCCTTCAATATTATAATATTGAAGGATCGCAGACCTGGAGCACATCGATTGCTGCATAAGTTAACACGAAAGCCAAACACGTTTGGAAAACCAGGCGTTCAGTGATTGCACCCATGGATCAGGTCGTACCAAAAATTCTGTTCGTTTTTTGCTAGCATGATGAGGAGAGTAAAACCATATTAAGTAACATTCATTTATTCAACAACATAGTCTCTGCCGTTAGTAACAACTTCTAACCACCTACTAACCAATTTTTAATGACTCGTTCATAAAAATCTTTTGTTTTTATATCCAAAAAGACCTGTAATTCATTTTCAATGCTGTTTTTGTCTCTCAAATATATTTCTTCTTAAATGATTGTCTTGAATCCTAAAGAGAGGGAAGTCTGAAGGAACAATATCTGGAGAATAGGGGGAAAGCATCAGTTTTCCACTTCAGCGTTTCAATTGCGTCCACCAAGTCATTCGTGCTGTATGCGGACGCCCATTGTCGGGCTGAAGGATGATACCCTTTCGATTGATCAAAGCTGGGCGCTACTTTTTTAATGTGGTATTTAATTTTTGCAGCTGCTGACAGTACAGTTCTGCAGGACTGTTTGGTTGTTTTGAAGAAGATCATAATGAATGATTCCTCTCATATTCCACCAAACACACAGCAAAATCTTTACGAATGGAATCCTGTTTTTGGCTGAGATTATGGTCTTGCATGTCGACCTAGCTATTGATGTTAACGTTTAATATTGCTGTACATAATTCATTTTCGTCTCCGGTAACAAACCTATCCAAAAAGTTTGTTTGCAATTGGCGGGAATGCAAAGATGCGCAGACACATGCATTCGGTTGGTGGCACAAGTTTAAAAAATGATTAAATATCCACAAGTATTTCCCTGCAATGTGTTTGGAAGACCACAATGAACTGATTACTTCGAGCAATAGATAAGAAATGTATACCTTTCTCTGTAATACAAGTTCAAACTTGTTGCCGCATTAATACGGCCAGGATTTATGGTACGACCTGATTCAATATTTTTAACTTCCTTATGCTACGTTTGGATGCTCATTCTCTTCGTTTTTGCTTCGACATCAGTTCTCGTATTTCAGCCCGGGAGAAAATTTTTTTCAGATGATGTTTCTTCGAACGCCGGTAGTAAAAGCAAAGGCAAGTAAAAGCAAGTAAACATCACGGTGCGTCCGGCCACCTGTTAGCCAGAATGCATTCTATTTACTGGCACGAATCATTTTGATTATTTTCTTTTCATTGCAGATAAATGTGACTCTTTGTTTCATTTTTGTGTTATATAATATTTCAGATTGTATATCTTCATCATACAAAAACTAGTTTAATGTAATTCAACATTATGGGGATGATGTTTATTCAGACAATTTCCTGCACTCACCCGACCCGTTAACATTGTGAATTTTAGGCCGATAATTAAGCTGATGATTTGTGGTCTGACGAGCCATAACGTATCCGGTAAGAAACAAATGTCAACACTAGTTAGTTTCCTATATTTTTTTATCTATCTGCAATCAGTTTGCATTCAGTTATTTCATTAGTGGTAAATCTATTTACCTCTCCTTATCAACACTACATATTTTTCATATGATCTATTTTCATTATTGACATTTCTTATTCCAACTACAACAACTATACTATAACTATTGTAGTATCTATAAATTCACATTGAACGATGGTTCTGTATAGGAACGATGGTGCTCGCCATAGCCGTGTGTGTATAGGACCTGACTCCGTGCGGGGAGACCCGGGTTCGAGTCTCGGCGCTGGTGGCGATTTTCTCTGTTGGGTCTAGGAGAAAAATTCTAAGCACAAGACCCCACTCTCCCCAGGTGTCTGAAATGGGTACCGGTCTTGACCAGGGGAAAGCGTCATGGCGTCCTGGTGTTAGTTATAAGGCATTTGAAAAACCAATGTAAAAGGTGATATGTATCATGCTTCAATTGGAAATAAAGCATCCGTAGATGCCGATGTTTGTTTGTTTGTCTACTTACGACGTATCTGCTTGCACCGTAGTTTTAGCAAAATCATTTTCTTTTATACACATCTGTATGATTAAAATTTCCCTATCATATTATATTCACTTATATTTGCGAACCTCCTTCCGAAAAGGCTTTGAGCAAACTATCTTCAAATTGTGAAAATTTCTTCATGTGAAATTTTATTTTCTCCGAACAATAATAAGAAAAGTCCATTGAGTACGCATTTCTTCAGCATAGACTCCTCACATTTCGTTGCATTTTGTTGTTCCATGTTACACCTATCTCATAGGAGAGATCTATTTCTCTCGCTGCCCTTGTGCTTTTCTCCTCCAATTTATGAGACATTTTAATGGACTAGGCCGATAACCCAGGGTTGACATGTAAACAGGTGCGCTGCTTGTGCTTATGCTCACACGCATAGGCCTGGATGGTGAAACGAGCCTTGTGATATAGTGGCTTCTTCACAGCAATTCAAAAAGTTTATGTTTATTTTTTATTATACCTTACTTTTTTACATGGTCTTATATTTTCATATTATTTATCACAGGATGACAATACTCGTATATATCCACAGGGCAATAAATGCTCAAGATTAATTTATTGCAAATGAGGGAACATTTGAGCTCATGGAATGGAAATGGAGCTCATGGAACCGCAATTATTTGATTTGAACCCTGTTGAAACTTGATGGGATGGGCTTGAGAAGAACCTTCATGCTACACTGACTGTATTGAGGAACAGTTTGTTTCAATTATAGCCAATAATAGATATGCGGAGAATTCGAAATATTCTACAAACAATGACGGGGTGAATGAAAGCTGTAATTAAAGCTAAAGGCAGTCCAATTGTTCATTTAAAGTTCCTTTCTAACTTCTCAAACTTTTGAAGCTGGTCAAGTTCATCATGTGTTGAGGGACGAGGAAAATAACTGATAATATTTACCGCAACATTGCCAATATAAGAATCTTGGATCACGGTCTGTCCTAAAAACTAACGTTTCGTTGTTACTATCATCATTTTTTATAGACTGACTGTTGTATAGCATTTTGTAGATTGTCAGTGATGTGGAATTTAATAGATTGACTGTGTTTTGGTAAACATTATCATTAATTTTCTTCGTCTTTCAACGCGTGATGAACTTGAATTTATAAAAATTATCTGAACAACGCAATTTTTTGCAGGTCAGTGTAGTTGAATTCAGGATTAAAAAACTTGTCACCCAGTGTTTAAAGATATACTTAATTAAAAATGTATGTAACCCTTAATAACTGACCTACGCACACCTAATAAGAATGGTCCAATATTCTATTTATTATCGATTTTATGCCTAATGTGTTTTTAAAGTTAACAGCTGAGTGGCAGTTCTGCCTTATTCTGATGTTAGTGAGAACCTGATACCAATGCCAGCCAAATAAAAGTGGTTGTGACGAAGGTATTATGAATTATAAATCCTCACTTATAAATCCTATAATTAAACACTGTTCTACACTGATCGACACTCCAAAAACGCCAGGGATCCGTACGGCATCAAATTTAACATCAGGGTTAATTTTGAAGCAGAAGCTTTATTTAGCAATGATTTCAAGAGCTGCACTCTTCTAGCTGTCACATTTTAGCAGAATATTCAGTAGCAATTGTTAATGACTTATAAGTGAAATATAAATCTCAATGCTTAGAAAACTTCTGTTGATTCTGATTCTCATTTTAATACACGTTTTGTGTAGAAAACATTGTATTTAAGTTGCATGTTTTTGTCTCTTTTTCATTTGATATCTACAAATATTCTTGAAATTTCTGTTTTTGCGAAACTTTGGAGGCAAACTCGGTTGGCAAACATTAATGCGGTTTCTCGCAGAAGTTAGCGACGCTAAGTTTTTATCGAAAACACCCCTTCATTTCCATAACTTGCAGTATTCAACACGGAGCTGGAACATGTGTTTCGGTCACTTACTAACGATTTATCTAAGAATTTGCATTGGAGTATTAATTCAGGAAAATAATCACGGATTTTCTCCATGAAACTTGGTTGCCATTTTTTTCGGGTTGCATATTCAATTTCTAACATTGCTGGTTTATAATGCTTCCAATGAAAATGACTGATTTCATTAAACAATTTCATGTGTAACAAATACTTTGTATTTACGTTTACGAAAGAAAATGTCAGACTGAAAAACTTGAAATAAACACTTCGTCAGCGGAAAAAAGTTTCGTAATTAGGAATATATGCTCTGAAAAATGAAGTACTCACGTTTTGTTCTACTCTAGAATGTATGAATTTAGTCTTAAACTCGTAATGAATGAAAAAAATTCGATTACTTAACAATTTTTTAATGCGACTAAACTGCCCAGCATCCACAAACTTAGGCGGTTGAGGGAAATCTTTGATTTTGGTTGGCGCGGTTATAGGTGAAGCGGATAAGGGTGAGGCGGTTGAGAGTGAGGCGGTTGAGGGTGAGGTGGTTATGGGTGAAGCGGATGAGGGTGAGGCGGTTGAAGGTGAGGCGGTTGAAGGTGAGGCGGTTGAAGGTGAGGCGGTTGAGGGTGAGGCGGTTATATAGGTGAGGCGTTTATAGGTGAGGCGGTTGAGTCATTCGAGTTAAGATGCAGTTGAGGGAAGTCAAATGACTCTTTTTGGTGTATCGCACTTGCTTTTCGAGGCTGCCGTAGTACGTGGCAACTTTCCGGAGATATGCTTTTTTATGACGAATGCGTTCTGCACTGTCAGGGAAGAAATCTAGAGCCAACTGAACTATTTTATGTCACACGAAGTGTACAGTACTATAGCTTGCTAATAATTAGTTTTGATGTTATACTTTTGGACTATAGCACCAACAGCCTAGTTGCTCTAGTGCTCTCTTAGGTTACGTCATGTTTTTCTTCAAGTTAAAGAAAACAGGAGCAGACGTCAGTCAGCCGGTTCACTCCCCGAGCAGCGAGCGAGCGTTGGGCAGCGGTCGCCAAAGAATGCTTCATAAAAGCGAAGCCATTTGCCTCTTCGCAAGTTTTCAGAAACAAGTTAGGCGAGAGACCGTTAAAGTGCAATAACTCACATGGCCAATCTCGGGACACAGGCGTTGAAGCCTTCGACAAAGAAGTGCAGTATTTTGGAACTCTGGAGTAAACCTGGCTCCCAAAATTGCTTTACCTGCGCTAATTCCTGAAAAAGAGTTAACTTTCGATCGAAGATACCGATGTTGTCATTTGTGGGGGATAGAAGAATGCAAATGACAGTCACGTTAGCAATAATCTTACTCATCAATGACGAAGTGGGACTGAAGCGCATGAGTCCTGTTATAGAGACAGACGCTCTGCTGTCAGCGTTAAAACTTGAGATGGTTCAAAGTGCATTGCTAATTGAAATGTGAGCTAGGCAGCCACACCCTAAAGCTACAGCTACCCGAGCCTTACTTTTGTCTGAGCATCTGCATCTTCAGGAAATGCTTTTTTTAGATTTCAGTTACATTCCACATTCCACATTTCAATTACATTTTCACTTGTTCTCTCTTTACCTATTTCTTGTTTTTAGAGAATGGTGGTCTTCTCAGAATCACTGTAGTAAAAACATCTTTCGTCATGTAAAATGATGTATATAATTCCCTAGTCAATAATTTTCAGTTCTCTGCATAGTTTTACAGATTTTACGACAGATCATGAGTCAAGCCCGAAACGTTCATTCCAGCATCGACCACATGTATTAAAAGTGTGGAGAGCTTTCGTTTTTACCCATTAACTTTTTATTCAAGTTCAATGAGTGAAATTCAAAGAAAAGAATATCAAATTTAAGTACTTTTAATGTCACCAAAGAAATCTTAGCTGCACGTAATCGTAAAGGGAGAGTAAATTTTTTGGACACCCTGTCCATGTTAGTTTGAATGGACCGTGAACTTGAAAATTCAACGAAAAATGACTTGCTATTAAATCACAACGCATGACAGAGTGGTTAAACGATAATTCTTTGGGGAGAAATTTTGCAATAGCCAAGAAAGTTTTGATTATTTGAGGTGAAATGTGGCAAGAATTTAAGTTTATTTTTTATCAAATGATGGTAATATCAATTTGCGGGCTTTGCATAATACATTGCGAATTTTGTACTGAAACAACAGAGCTACGAGGAATCATTTCATACTTCGGCATAATTAGAATGAAAATTATGCTATTCAATTCAAAGTATTCTAACTTTTACGTGTGGATTTTTGAAAAAGGTAATTCGGGACTCATTTGATTCGCAATTTTTCAATTTAGTTCATCGCACGCGTCATATTTGAGGGGTTGAACACACAGTTCGTTTTCAACCAAGTGGCATCAAAATTTAACTTGTATACTTATTGCGTAACTAGGCTAGCAGTTATAATCAGAAAGTTGTCCTCATTTTTGCAGCAGGGGATGAAACGTCAGTCAAATTCGCTACTTTCTTTCACTACATTGTCTTGTTATAATTCCTTGCAGGATAAGCCATGGTTACAATGTCTTCCCTCGGGTGTGGAGATATTCTTGTAAGTTTGTACTTCTCTATTTTCACATTAATCTGAAATCAGTGCTTCAAACTAGGCTTTGTGACTTGATTTATATGAAACTCCTACGGATTTCACAAATTCGACTGTAGCGCCTCATTATGTACAAAGGTTCAAAAAAAGCTCATCGACAATTATTTAACAAGGCTCTCAATTGACGTAGAATTGGTTTACGTTAAAAAATGCTCAATGAGTGAATAAGTGATGGAATTTGTCCAGGTTCCACTTACCTTACTCTCGTTGTTACCCCACTTCCAATCAAGCCTGTTTTTAACACAGTTCGAATTCCGGCGGTGCCGCCCGCTGATTTTTCACGTTTGGTAAAGGGAGAACTCAGTCATAATTCCTCACAATACCCAGGTGTTGGAAATGGGTTCCGGATTGACCGGGGGAGTACCATCACTGACGCTGAAAGTTGTAAGGCATTTGAAAAACCAATGTTCAAGATGGTGTGTGTCAGGCTTGATGGGAATATAAAAAAACGTTTTTTAATGAGAGTATTTCAACTCTTCATTACACAGCATATCGTGCAGGATACAGTGTTCAGTGACGGTGATCATCATGGGCCGTTATTACCTATGAATAATTTTGGAGCTGCCGAACTAACAGGAAAATTTCGTAGGAGGTAGAGGCTAAGATACTTTGAAGGACCTTATGGTATACGGTTGAATTTTAGTAAACTATAACTGCCTTATGTTTTTTCATTCTCAAGGAAACGCTAAGTTTTGATACTTGAGGCAGGTTTAATCCACATCGCAAAATTATAATTAAAATTTGTAACTCTAGCTGTATAACATGAACGAAATATTCACAGGTTCGATGTTTTAAGGCATTATACTTCCATTTATCTTCATTTTCAGAAATACCTGTTGTTATGAAGATTAGATTTGTTTGTGGTAAGATATTTCTATTGTGTTTAACCTTAGATTTGTATTTGTGTCAACCCGTCTGACACAGGAGCAAAACGTGCTTTGGTTCTAGAAATACAGGTGCTCCTTGAGATCACGAAGGCCTTGGCTTAAAACTTTCAGAAATGATGAGGTACAAAGGCAAAAAAGGATAAAAATCTCTCGAAGCCAAGCAAGAGTCTGATACTTCAGCCAATCTCACGAGGCGAGAGAAAAAGAAAATGTACGCAGGGCCAGTCGGTCTCGCAATTTTTTTAAACCTGACAGACTTCTGCAACTGCTACAAGAGGCTGCTGCCATACCGCTCTTAATAATATATGAAAAGCCTAACAAGGTACACCAGCGAAAAAGATGCAACCAGCCCACTCTGTTAGGAGCTATACCTCTCCCCAACCAAGGCAATGACGTCGACGTACAATATACGTAGTCTAATATTTCAAGCCTTCCAGAGACAAGATCCGAAATGGCGTATCAATATAAATAATCGAGTTTCCATTCTATGCACTGGATGTGTCATCGTTTGTCATGATTCAATAATCTGCGCGTCTTCGAAAGCCAAAGCAAAACAGGATAGGCTATAACAAACACTCTTAATTAGCTTAGTTGTAGCACAACCCTTCTAGGAGTGTCTTGATCTGTAGCTGATGTGTGAATTGATCCGAAGATGTCCTCAAGATCAGATCAACATTCACTTTAATTAGCTTGATTTTTGTAGCATTGAATATACGTTATTCGCCTCGATTGCGAAAGATTACTTCCTCAGGCAGACCATGAAAACTTCGCCGAAAAGTGCTTTACTTTCCATTTTTGCACTAATTGGACTCTACGAGTCATTAACACATAATGAGAGCAAACACTTTTTATAGCTACGTAGTGAGAACTCTTCACATCACTCGTGGATTAAAACAGTATGCATTAGACATCGCAGTTCAAATGCATCGTTAATGATCTTCCGAGATACTGTCTTATATACATAGAGCGTAATTCGTTTGTTTTTCGCGATCGCTGCTTAGTAAACTTGATCTCAAACAAAAGCATCGTGATAAAAAAGGCACCCGAGTGTCATCGGGATTCTGATGGGCTTGAGACTTCACTCTAAGCCAGCGGTTCTTAACCTGTGGGGAATTCCCCACTGGTGGAGAATGGCGAAGTTGCCAGGTGGGGAATTTCATGCATTTGTTTCCACCCACAAAAAATCGATAGTGTTTCAAAATTTAATACATTACATCAAAATGTTGACTTACTTCAAAAATCCCAACCATTTACAGACTGTTTTAATAAAATAAACATGATGAGGTATTGTATGTCATGTTTGGGTAAAAGTAACACTGCTGGGTTAGGAATGTCTCAGATAAGTAAAAGGAAGATGCTGTGATGGAGAATGCTCTATTCCCTACCAATGCTGTGGTGGGGAATGGAGAGTTGGCTCACTAAAAAGTGGGAAATTGGAGAAAAAAGGTTAAGAACCTCTGCTCTAAACTTACATGATGGGCGCGGATTTACTAAACACACGTGATTTGCATCACTTTTCTCCGTGAGAGACATTCCCTCTACGTTGAAATAATTCTCCTTTCTTTCAAAAGTAACACCACTAAGATGAAATAGAGCATTCGAATCATCTACAGCGTGTTAAAAATGAGCCGAGGGGCTCGTTCTTTGACAGTAGGCAGGGACACGCAAAATACACCCTTTTTCACACGTACCAAAAATTTCAAAACTTCTCCGTTTACCGGATCCTGTAGTTTAAAGTTCATCTTTGGTGCCCAGTCAATAACCTTCCCATTTCTGAAAAATGTCATCATTGAAAAGAAACGGACGTAACTGAAACAAATGTTTGATCAGACAAACTTTACAAGGACTGTTCAAAATGTTTGCTCCTGTGTCAGTGCAGGTCATGACACCTCTTTCGAATGGATTGCTGGACACGATGCTTAATTAAGTCTTAGTGATCTTCGGCAATGTTTTCCCCTTCGATTGCTATCTGTGCGACATGACTCTTTCAAAGAACCCCAGAAAAAGAAATCGAATGGACTCATCTATGGAGATCTTGGAGGTAATGCCACTGGTCTATTACGCCTTATTCACCAATTCGGATTCGCGTCGTTTTCGGCGAGCATTCATGTCGGAATGGGCTGAACGCTGAAACCACATTCGACCGAATACCTAGACGCACATCTTTTAGTAGTTCAGGCAACAATTTCTTTGGGAAGCGTTGCATAAACTGAATCATTTTAGGAGATGGCATCAGACATGGCCCGATAAGATAGTCACCGTCATAACCAGTCGCACATAGACAGTGAACTGATATTTGTAGTTGAACCGATGCGCTTCATAAGGGTTATCCTTTTGAAACTTATACAAGCTATGTCTTTTGAATGTTCCGTTGCATGTATAAGGAGCTTCGTCGGTGAAAGGGATTTCATCGATTTCATCGAGAAATTTTCATCATTCTTTTCTTGTCTCAGGCATCATCGTTCGAACTTTACGAGCAGTCAAAAACTTTCTGGAACTAGGAAAAATGCAGATTGTTGTTAATAAAAATAAACCATAGGTCGACGTGGTTTGGTGTTCCAAAGTCCCGTGCTGCAGCTCGGGTGCAGCACGAGGCCTGTCTTGGAAGCATAGCGGTACGTCGTCCTCAGCTACATCACGTTATTCCTTGGCATGACCTCTCTCTTGTTCAAGTTGAAGCTTCCATGTTCGCGTAGACGACTATGTATGCGTTAATGTGTCGTGTCATGACAAATACCGATTGTGTAAACGCTTCTGGTGCAACCTATTTACGGCTTTTGCCGTTGGCCGTTCCATTAGGTAGACATGCACATGCGTCATGTCTCCGTTTGACCAGCGTGTCATGGTGCGAACATTGTGTCGCAGCGTGATCTGATTCGTAAACGTTAAACACCCTATTGCCCGATTTAATTGTAACATCTAATTCAAAACTTCCATTTTAGAAACACGGAAATGTGGTTAACAGGGCAAAAAACTAAAGCATTGAACATCAGGATCTTGGAAACGGAGGAGTTTTGAATGATTTCGTGTTCGAGAAAAATAGTTCATCTAACAAGTCCATGCCTACTGTTAAAAGAATGAGCTTCTCGTTTTTTTCGACATAGTTAGTTCAAAACAGATGATCGAAAAGCTACAATATGTAGAAAACTTGAAAAGCTCTAAAACCCTTTTGGTGAAGACCGAAATAAAAGTGGAAACTACTTACTGCAATAAGATAACGAACAGGTTTTTAGGAAATCATTCAAATACCAACTTTTGGCTAGGAGTTTTTATACGTGCAAGCGAAAACTGGCAGTTTTATCATACTATACAGGGTGTTTCAAAAATACACGGCATAATTTCAGGTATGTATTTCCCACATGTAGACAATCAAAATAGTTCATTACAACATATGTCCGGAAATGCTTCATTTCCGAGTTATGGCCTTCACAAC
>JACJUY010000189.1:81446-102435 GCA_014220935.1 Platorchestia sp. MABIK | reverse complement strand
GTGAAGGCCATAACTCGGAAATGAAGCATTTCCGGACATATGTTGTAATGAACTATTTTGATTGTCTACATGTGGGAAATACATACCTGAAATTATGCCGTGTATTTTTGAAACACCCTGTATAGCTAAGCTTACACGTTTCACCAAGTATTCACTCGACGAAAGTTGGGAACAAGCACTTTTCCAGGCAGAAGTGAATAGTTTCGCCACTCTCTAAAGCTAGTAAGCAATTGATCGTGTTGGTTTTATGCAACGTATTCAAATAAAATTTCGATATAATCTTTTGCCTCCTTGTGTATATTTGATCTAATTTTATCTATGTTATTACTATCAGCTGATTACCGGGTCTCGAGTTAAGGCTTCCTGTACGGTGTCTGAAAATACGTCCAGCAAATTGTGAGATATCGTTGTCCAAAACGTTTTGGTGATCGCTCGTCTCATGGCCGAGATACGGTTCCAGCTGTTCGATGTGTATACATTATTTTTTAAATCTAACTCCTAGTCAACTAGGATTTTATTATTTTCTGACCTGAAGGATACATGACAAGACAAATAGCATTCTAGCATAGTTACTAACCTAGTTTTAACTCTACACAGGTCCTGCTCGAACCAATCACGTTCTGCTCTTTATCTATGGAAAGGATTGTCCGCTGTTTCAAAACTGCATTCTGTTGGGCTAAAACATCTGCTCCGCATTCACGAAACACACGTGGCGTGCATGACTTGCAGAAAAAAGTTACACACTCTGTACGGTCAAATCTTCTTATTCACGGAAAAACTTACGAACAACGTGGGATAAGCGAGCATTCATATCGTCAATACATAGCGTAACTTATCTGCAAAACAATTTGTTGATAAAATTAAAAGGCTCTGTCACCATTTGTGAGTAGGTGGACATAAAATGTTTGCTAATAATAGCTAATGTCATCAATGAAATGAAAATTGTTCTTCGCCAACTTTTTTCCAAATACCAGCCTCTGAATACATGTTTTTTCGGGCAAGCGATGGTTGGCAGCGCTACAGGGGGAGAGTTTCGAGGTGTTGCATGGTGTTGATTTTGTTGGAAGGTAAGGATGAATTTTTTGTGAGAAAATTAGCATTTGACACCACAGTTTGAGGCAAGAAGTTGATTCATCTTATTTCATACAATTTGTACGAGAAAATATAATTCAAATCTTGAGTAATGCAGTCATACTTTGCTCAGTCAAATTAGCGAGGGAAAAAATTCAGTTCACTTTATTTACTTCTGATACCACCGAGAACAGATGTGTGGTCGAGCTGCTTGGGACCAGCTTTAGCCCCCTTCATTAGATAGCATATTTAAACTAAGGAAATGTTATTCTCAATCAATTTCTTGTAATATCAGAAGTTTGGGTCCTCATTTTATCACCGAACCAAATGAGTTGCAAGAGATAGTTTTTTTTGCAGGATTTTCTTTTCATTTCGATCCTACGTAATAGAACATAAGTAGTAAAAAATCGACAGGTTAGACAAAAGTTCAGTACAGGTGAACATATCACTGGAAAAGCGAGCACTTTCATTGAAATCTGCCTTGGACACTTTACTTTCAACCACTTTAGTTTTCCGATTGGTATTTTCTCCTTTAAAGTCTACATGCCTTAAAACCTATGCAACAAAAAACCCTACAAGTGTAGAGTAGAACACTAAATATCTTGAGTGTCCACTTGCGTGAATTTTTATTACTCACAAGGAATATATCAAAAGTTCTGATGGAAGCAATTCCTAACTATTGATTCGCTTCCATTTGATTCCTGCAAAACTGGCGCTGTTGTTATATCCAGTAGTTTGACGTCATTGCTATCATTGCTATATGGGGCAAAGTCTGGGATCGACCTTAAAGATATTGTAGGTATCGGCTACCAGATGCCTCTCATATCTCTAGATCTGATAGAACGGCAATAACAAAGCACTACTTGTGAAAACTGCCTCGCCTGTTTTAACGAATTCGAATGAAATTAAATGAGCACAATTTTCACCAGGATTTTTGAGAAATTGAGTCCTAGTGATAAAAAGCGCTATATGTTGTGTAAAAAGATGCCGAGTCCTAATGAATATCTTTTGGACCTCTTTACTGAGTGTTTTGAAATTTATAATTGTACAGAGTGTTTTTCAAATACGGGACTCGAAAAAATGTTTTATAACTTTTATGCAATGAGCGGATTTTTTAAAGCAAAACTATAGTAGAATCCTGAGATTTATCTCTTTTATTTGGAACCTACGTGTTTATGATATAACAGTTAAAAAAAGGATCAAAGGACCAAGTAAAATTCATCCTGCTTTGAAACTGCCGTCAAGATGACGAACTGGACAAAGGCACAATTAGCTAACATAAGCACTGCATACTTCTCTATGGAAGGAGCATTGTCCTACCCCAGCGGAGTTCTGGCCCAGAAAACTTAGGAGTCCTACGATCTGACTTAACTGAGGGATACCATCATCTTAGAAATAAGATTGATCGGTCCCACCCTCACCATGTGCTGCAATGAGAAACATGCGAACACGAGACCAACCTGATGATCTAGGCTATTCCCGGGTTCAAATAAGCTCGACAACGCGTCTATTTCCTGTCGTATGAAAAATAATTATACAAAATAGAAGTGAATTTTTCATTCTCTCATTTGTCCGAAAAAGTATCACTGCATATCTTCTAAGGATTTTTAAGCTTAGTGAGCCCTGTTCTACGGGAAATTACCATTAAAATGAGGCTAACATAATTTCGCTCCTTCAACAAATGGCGTGAAATCCCCGACCACGACGATGACGTTACGATTCGTATGAACACTCGCAGGTCTGGAAACGTAGGAGGCATTGGTCATAGTACCAGCTGTTCGATATGTCAACGTCCTAGCGGTGCAGCAGGCTGCGTGTGTTCTCTTAACCTAGTTGTGCTACGGGCTGATTTATTTAGTCGAATTCATCAAGTTTACGCCATTTTGTCAATTATTTGAGCCATGGGAATTTAGCAACCCTGCAGGGTTGTCAGATCTGTTGAACAAGCTTGTATAGAGAGGTTAATAAATTACAAAAAAGTTCATCAATGTTAATCAAATCAAAATCATTCACAATGCTTGTCCTTGCAAGTAATCGAAAGAGCCTCTCAAACCAAATGAATGAAAAACGTCTAAAATTTAACCCAAAAAAGAAACTACAGATCCGTAAAACTTACAGTATGTACCTGCTGTGATTTAGTTCACTAAATTGCTCATCTCATTCCATCTCGTTGGGAGTAAATAAAATAGTGTTTTGGTACGGCTTGCATGTATAGTAGTATATGTAAAGTGCAACCAACACGATCGTTGGTGTTGTGCTGCTGTCACTTTTGGCGACACTGCATGCAGGCTGACGACTTCTACTGATTGCGATGCTTTAATGGGGTTCTTGTGGGTTATCTGTCACCACTTGTTTTGGGAAAAAAAAGAAAAATGAAAATTGTTTCATAAATATTAAATGGATTTTCTGGACAGAATGAATAGATTTTTGATGTGAGAAGGTATCCTCGTTGATTTATATTTATTTCAAATGCAATTTATCTAATTTCCATTTATGTAAATAATAAATCTCTGAGACCTTCCTCTTCAGTTTTAGGAAGGTTCCAGAGATTCATTTTGGTCTGAAACAAAGCAAAAAACTAGAAATAATAAAAATTAATAATAGTTTAGTTAAGCTAACCTAACCTTAACATCAAAAGGAAATCATAAATAAAACCTGGTGACAGATAACCCACAAGTACATTAAATGGTTATGTAAAGAGAGCTTGAAATACTTCAATAAAATAATTTTCATTCATACTGCTGAAAAACAAATTTGCCGAACCTATGAATAAATAACTAAATACCTTCAGGTTTGCTCTTATGGTACCTACAAAATTGCTACACAAAATATGAAATGGTATTACGAAGTGCATTGGTATCACTCCTCACGAAGTTTATTAACAGACAGTACGCACAACGTACTAGGGTCAATTAAAACTTTGGTCGTAGTCGGTATTAATATCACAAGTAAAAGTGTAATTGCGCAACTACAATGTCACCAGCAGTTGTGCAGGATACGTCGCTGTAGAAATAAACGGAAAGTCGTTCCGAGTGGCTGCACGAAGCACATTAGTGTAGCCAGAAGGTGGTGTTTTTTTTGTTTCCGCGCACATGACTTGTGCTGAGTAAGTTGATCACTCGAATCCGTAATAATGATAATAAGGAAAATTTTTATCCCGCGATGATTGTCAATTTTTCTGAAATGATGAGCTCGGAAGTTTACTGGTGAAACTTCCGTGTACATCATTTTGGAAAAATTGTTCCAATAATTATTATTCTCTCATCTTGCCTCGTTCATTTTTTGTCCGAAAACGATCCATTATTTTATAAAATGCCAGGTGACGAATTTTCTTCAAAAATCTTTTACTGAAGACGCTTTGAAAAATCTTGGCCCATTCTTCAAATAGTGTTAAAAAATTGTAAATTACTCGTGCGATTTTGAAATTATTAGATCTCTCAGAGTAGAAAGGGTGAATTTGCAGGCCCATTGGTGGTGTTAACGACGAAGAAAGTAATAAAAGTAATCATAAGTTTAACAGTAAATCATTAACACTTTTATGAGTTGGAATCGGGAGAATTGCATCGGCACCTCACGGTCAAGAAAGATAAAATTATAAAATTAAAGTTTGTCACGTTGGCGTTTTTATTCCCAAAATTACTTGAGAATGATTTTTGTGAGTTAAATTTGACCGTACTCAACCGTAAATTTGGCTCTACGATGTTATGGGGTTTTTGTGATGATCATTTTCTTTGAAAAGTACAAAAATAGGAAAATTTTAGCCAGAAAGAAGCCACTGTGGCAGCTGTGCAGGGAGACGTTCTTCAAGCACCGCTTGTAGTCCGAAATTAATCATCTCTTATCATAGTCCAAAACTTCGTCAACCCGAGGGCAAAAGCACATGACTGTATTGAACATTATTTACGTATTTTTTCACTCATTAAATATGCGTGCATTCTCATTATTCTAAGTTCACAATAATAGAATTTCAGGAAACTACACAATTCCGTGTTAATTATACGTTTTCCAAAAGTAAAATTTATGACTGCTGCTCTATGAGATTTCTTGTCGCTTTATTAAGTAGGGCAGACGGTATAAATCTAACACAAACATTCAACCCACGAGGAAAACGCATTTTCTTACGGGCCACTACCAACAGAAATTGATTCCAACTGAAAAGAAATTAGTAACCTCATAGATTATGCGGTCTTATTGCATAAAGGTAACTAACATAAGCCATTTCTAACATGTCGTCTGCTATTTTCTGTCAGAAAACCAAAAGATTGGGGTTTAAATTATACTCTCGACATATATCTTATCCAACCTACATTTGAAGTTCAAACAAACAGGTTTTGATTCTCCTGATCCTCTTTTCATCATGTGACCCTTCCAGCGTGAGCCCGTAATTATAATCCTTCTGCCGCGTACCCCTGATATGTGCTTACTTCTGAGGTACCTCAACCTATCTCTCCTGCATCTCGTAGAAATCCTGTCGTCACAGGTGTTGTCGTAGATTTCGTGTCATTTTCAATGGATCGAAGAGGAGAAATTAAGTTAGATCCAATTGAACTTTCATTTCTCATGACATGGGTATCTCGAATGGACTGGCACACCTCCGTACAGCGACATGCACAATATTGAAAATTGAGTGGGTGTGATACATGAAACAATAATCATATAAACATATACTTCTATAACCTTAATAGTTAATGTATAGAAATTTTTACAGGGGCTCAAGATGATTCGTCCCAATCGAATACAATTGCAAAGCCATAATTTCTGATGGTTTTCTTGACAGACTCTTCAGTGAGAGGACCTGTCCGATAGATCACGTTCATGGGCCATGACACGCTTTGTATGATCATTCAAAAATATCCTGACTCAAATTACACCCCACCACACAATCGCTATGCACAATAACGCGCTATCATAAATAGATCTCAGTTGATCAAATAATTTCATTATTGAATCTCTAATATTGAATTGAATAGGATGGGATTGCATTAGTCAGCCAATTTCTGTTCTTTGCAATCATGAGCATGAGGTATTGAAATGTTGAGCAAAAGACCCGTGGACTTTAACACAAGGATTACTCACTCATGAGATATTAACGCGTTGGTTGCGATGTGAGCCGTCGGTGTACATTGAGAGAATTTTCATCCTATGACAGACCGACCAGTAGTAACAAACTCAATTTCCATAAACAATGAATCACAGCTAAATGAAGGCATGATCCAGTTAATATTCACGACATTTTTAAAATTGCCATCAACATTGATTTTTAATTTGAGAAAGAAAGGAAAAAGTTCAACAACTGAGACTCTCCACAAGCAGCGCAGAAATGCGTAGACACATACTACTGCTTAATACTACTCTTTCATGCTGAGCTTAGTCTTTGATTTTTAAGAATAACTTGCTCAATTTCATGTATTGAAATTAGCTTTCTTGCCAAAATATGCATGAATTATGGAGCAGAATGAATAACCAGTACAGCAGACACCTAAAAAAATTGAAAATGAATTCATTATGCTATAACACTAACCAAAAATGCGTAAAAAATAACTTCTCGACCTCGTCGTCAAAAGACAGAGCCCTAAAGTGGATCTATAGCAATTTGATTATCCAATATGAACCGAGAATGAAAGATGAAAGAGAAATAATGTTCAATTTACCCATGAGTTGAAAATTATCATTTACTTAATAGCCAGCCAAATGCGCTTATATTGTAAGGAGCATGGAAAAAGTTCCCGAAACTAACACTATAAAGTCCCGGAAGTGAACAATCTCAACAACTATATTGCTTGCCCTCAGACGATTGTACATTAACCTTTCTGGGCTACCGTCGTTCTCTTCTGAATAGTGCTTTTCTGTTATTATATTCAGAGCCTTGAATTTATGTTCATTAAGATTCATTATCTAATTAGTAATGATTTTGATAACATTAGCCCTTCATGGTGAGAAATATTATGGCTTCAGCTCGGAAAGCTCTGACATGTAGTCTTAGTGAATTACTTGGAATACATACTGTACCTCGCGGCTCGTGCTACATGCGTCAACATACACGTAAATTCTCGCAAAATTCAAAACTGGTTAGAAAATAATTACTTAATCTGGAAAACTATTGTTAACATTTGAACTTGGTATATTATTTGATTAAGACTCTAGTCAGCGTGAAAGTATGGCAAAATGTGATAGATCCATAAGTAACCCAGATTGTTAGATGTGCGCACTAATGTACGCTTTACGATATTTATCATATTTTGATGAAAAGAAGGTATAGCGTGTAATGAACATGTGGATCGCAAACTTTTATTTTACAAACAGATTTTAACAACAACATGTATCTCCCCAACTTGAAAACTTATGCTAAATCTAAAATTGAAGCTGATATTAGCTACGTAAATACATTGTGTCGTTAGAAGGACATCACTGTACAGCCCCTAGCACTTCTTTCTTTGCAGTCTTGCCGTTTTGGGCCTAATTTGCCCTTCATTTTCGCTGTCGATGATCTTGAAAATCAGTATAATTCTGTTCAGCATTGAATAAATGAGGATAGGATAAGTGCAAGAAATTAAGCGGAAATTGAGAACTGGTTTAAAGAACCGGTTGGAGAGATGTGACCTTAATTAAGTTATACCTCTTTGTCGAGTACTTACATTGTCATTTCCAAGGTTGTATAATTTGTTTCAATGTTGAATCTTTATTTATGTTTCTCACTGGAAGTTTTCGGATACATTTATCCAGGAATTGAAAACAGAACAACTTGAAAACTTCACAAATTACCAGTAAAATGCTCCCCATGAGATATGCAAGTTTATCATAATGGTTGAGTGGTGCTATGATAAACCAGTAGGAGTGAAGGTAAATGATCCATATGATTTTGTGATTTTGAGAAATCTTTCATACACAATTTTGACATCAAATGACTAAAATAAAAATAATTAACTTTGAGCGTTTGCGTTTTCGCTTTCGCAGGGAAGAATGTTTTAAAGAAACTGTATGAACGTCATTTATTTATCTTGGCTTCCAACTAGAAAATGTAATTATGTCACAAAAGGTAAAATTAGAAAAGAGTAATCAGCCAAACTAACAAAAATAGTCGAGCAAAACGACTTATAATAAGGAAAAGAACCTGATGTATCAATCTACGCGTTCCTATACTATTCGAAGTGAAGGAGTGGAGTACTTATTGTTTAACGTATTGGTTTTCATATTGTAACAAAACTTACAAAATTTTCATGAGTTGGATGTTCAACGGCTTCATTTTGATATTAATAAGACTGCACTACTGCTTCTACATGGATATTGTTGACTGTGAATGCGATACAAGTTTGTTTCACCTTCACCTCTACATGAATGAGCTACTGAAGAGTTAATGGTGTCTGACCGCAGGGGACTTCATAAGCAACCTCTTAATGGGCCACTCGGTTGGGTCTTGTTTCCGTATTTTATTCCTTAATATTCAATTCAAGTTTCAAAATTTTACTAATGCATGCACACAGAGTACTGGAAAATGTCCCAGAAAGTCTTTCTCGATTTTGTTATGTTTGTTTGATTTAAGAAATTGTCTGTTTCACAAGTCAGTTTCATCATCCATCCCTTTCTTAAACAATTCGCGATTTCTCAGTGTTTCACTCTCTATTTTAATTTCTATTTCCCTCTCACCTGCACTGCAATCCAAAAACTTACGGCACCAAGTCAAAATACGCAAAAATACTGATGTGCACGTGACAAAGGGTATCGTTATAAACGTGTAAACTGAACACCTGAAAGCCAAAGCTTATATTTTTTAAGAATATTTCATGTGTTTATCAAGAGATTTATTACAGAAAAATCGAAGCATTTGTGAAACCTGTATATCTTATGCACCTCGTCCATCATGCACTTTTCATTGTTCAAACCGTGAAAGATTTATAATGGTTTTGCATGTTTGCATGTTGATAGTTAACCTTATGAAACACCTCGCATTCCTTGCATTTGAACGAGACTAAAGGAGACAATACACTGGCCGTTCTGTATCACAGCGATGGTATACAATGTAATCAGTACAAAGCATTATGATCTACTGAAGAAGTGTATTTTGCGACTGTAATAAAATTCTGTTTGAAAGTAATAAAACATCCAAATTAAAGGCTATCATTGCCAGAGCATGAACTACTGAAGAGTTAATTTCGTCTAAGAATATAATAAAAAGGTTTCATTACCACCTCCTACTTGAGCACATAATTCATTCACATATATTCAACACTAAAAGCTCAGTTTCAGGATTATTACATTCCTAGAAATTACCCAATGCATTTGAAGCAGTCGAACGATTTAGCTCCTCATGTCTTGAGCAACACTTCTGAGAATTGTGACGAGACACGATTAATATACCGTAGTTTATTGATGAAGATCGTGTACTATAGTTTGGCACATCATAGTGGGCATGAAAACAACTGGTCCCTGTCCACATTAGAAAAGAAGCCAGAGCAGGGTTCTGTATGTACGATCTTCCGCGTGTTCAAATTTTATGTGTACTTCCTATGCGTACTTCTTTCGCTTTAAAAATCATCTAAAAAGAAAAATTCTTTAATTAACTTTTTTCCTTTGGCGATGTTTGATTATTGTGCGACAATTTTTTGCATTACGCATAACTAAAAAGCGTTTGTGCGTATTGAAGCGCATCTTTCACGGACACAAGATCAGTCTGCATAGGAAGTCCAACTGCCTCGAAGAATTTGGATCGCAGGTACAAGTGGACGGAAGGAAATGTGCTAATCTCTCGTTCGCTCTGTATGAGTTTTGTGCACAAGGCTTTATGTTTTGGAACAGTTTTAGTGGAATAAATTTTTCTCTTTATTCAGGGCATTGTTACTGATGGAAGGCATGGAGACCATTTCAGAGTTGCATTCATATTCAACGAATTAGAAAAAGCGGAATCAATATTGTGCTGGCGCGCAGGAACCGTGTATTAAACTGAAATTAACAGATAAGCTCGAGTATAGCAGACAAAATGAACACACAGCATTCAGTTTTTGTTTTCTCTGAGTATTTTTTCAAGTACCACAGTCTGAAGAAAATGTATTTTAATCCATGGTGGGGAACTCGGTCCATTACTAATTATAGTACAGCAGGCCTCGCCCTGAGTGAATACTTTCGAAAGAGTGATGTGGAAATGCTCTCGATACACTTTACAATCCGTTAGCTAATCAGGCTCGCATTTCTTTTTTTCAAATTTTTGCCAATTCGAGTTTTATCGTGGGGACGACTGCCAAAATGTTTTTGCGATTTGCGAGCTAAATCAAGGTAAAAGCGTCAAACTTGGTGAAAAACATGGCACCTAAAACGCCTGCCGTTTTCTGATGAACCTCTTCGACCACGGTTTCTTCGTATACTAATAAGGTTCTCTGAAGAGCAGCTGTTTTCGATCTGAGATTTTACATTGTGTATTTTGAATGACCTCGTATTGCTTCCGATTTGTTAGGTATGATCTGAACCAATCATGAGCAACTCCTCTAATGCCAACACGGTGGAGTTTTAATTTGATATTGTTAACATAATCGAATGTTTTTCGGAAGTCAAGAAATACAGAGAAAAGCTTTCCTTCATCTACATTGAAATAAAGGTATTGTAAATGATTTAATGCAGCCTGTGTCGTAGATTTTTCAGAGCAAAAACTACATTGTTTATCGTTGAGAATTGATTATTGTTCAAAATAAGTACACACATTTTATTTACAATTTTCTCGAATATTTTACTAATAATTGTTGGCAAAGAGATAGGTCTATAATTGTGTACGCAAGTTTTTTTACTTCTTTTTATAAATAAGGGTTACTCCAGCAACTTTGAGAGTTCGGGAAAATGCCTA
Source organism: Platorchestia sp. MABIK (assembly GCA_014220935.1). Lineage (NCBI taxonomy): Eukaryota > Metazoa > Arthropoda > Malacostraca > Amphipoda > Talitridae > Platorchestia > Platorchestia sp. MABIK. Next base: position 91,535 of record JACJUY010000189.1, on the reverse strand, counting down.
AGAAAAGCGACTGGTTAAAAATATTAGACATGAATGGGGCTATAATATCATCTATAACTTTAAAACTTTAGTCGAGAACGTTTTCAATCCAATTGATTTATTTATCAAGTTGTTTATGCATTCAATTTCATCGGAAGAGTAGGTTGGCGCAAAAAAAGTTGTGTTTACGGACTTAACTCATAAATTCCAAGTGATCAGTAGGTTCACTGGAAATACTATCAGCTATATTTTTTCCTACGTTTACGAAAAAATCGTTAAAAAGATTAGCAATATCTTTCTTCTCTTGATATTTTACAATATCTTTAACAATAGGCTTAATCGATTTCTTAATAACATTATTCGGTTTTTTGCAAGAATTAAGCAGGCGCTAGGTATTTTCAACATCAGTTTTAAATTTAGTAAATTTGAGCGTCAAGTAGCTTTTTCTCGATGTCTTTATCTGATTTGTCACATAGTTCCTGAATCTGCTCTACTGCCCTAGATCTTCGCCCATCGCAAAGAAGAGCTTGGTACGCTTAACGTTTCTTTATATTAATAACGATTTCTTCAGTAATCCAGGGTTTGTGTCTACTTTCAGGTGTAATTGAACGAGTAATGATCGGACAACATTGATTGTTTGTAATCGTTACAATTTCAGTCAAGTTTAACATTGCTTCACCGATGTTCGTTGCTTTATTGTTCTGTTGAGAGACGCCCAATGTTGGCATTGGTTCTTTTAGAACTGTGCTCGTTGCTCCCAAATTAGATCCATTTATGCGATGATATGAGGAAGTATCAGCCTTTGACTTAATAAGAAAAATTGGAAAATGATCGGTGAAAAGTTAAAGGCTTGAAGCTTCAGGATTTCTTTGTATGATGTAAATACTGGGGGACAGAAGAAAAATTTTAGACCGCTGTTTCACAAGTTTTATCAAGAAGTGATCAACGAGAGTTCGTTCAACATTGATTCGTACTGCTGATGTGTTCTGCTACAAGACCAATTCTAGCGAGTAGCCAACTGATTGCATAAAGGACCAAAGAAACATAAGGCATGCGATCAGGACAATAATTTCTAAACAATTCTTATATTCATGGATAATAGAAGTCAAGGTGCATAAATTTGACGTGCAGGAGTGGATGCAAGTTCCGCGAATCAATTGTCTAAGTTTGAACCTTCATAGCAGCATTCTAATGAATTCGATGCAAACTATTTTCTTTTGATTGCAATCAAAGTCTATTTTTACGAATGATAATTGCAACAGTAAATTTAGTGGTGAAAAGGATTACGCTCAAATTTCAAAATTATTGTGTACGTTCCATTAAAAAAACTAAGATTTTAGTTAAACATTCATTACAGGCCTACAAGAAAATGTTTTAAGACCCGTTTTTCGCAAATTTTGAGCACATAGAAGAGTATTCTTCCAGAAATGGCTAACGAGCTTCGACGATTAAACAAATGTGTGTTCAAAAGTGCTAGCGACAAGCTTTCATTCTTGGTACGCCTGTCATGTTAGGTGCTTCCCGGCCTCATCCTGCCGTCACTGCAATGGGCTTATCGGTACGCTCGCAATTACGGATCCTTATTTATTTTGTCATCATTTAACTAAATTATCGGCATGGCGCATCCGCTGACCTGTCAAAATTTTTTACGTGTGACCCTCGTTGTCATGCGTTGCTGCTAAACCTTTGGCAAGCATGGGCCAGCGTGGAGCTTTGGCGCGGGGAGCGACTTGGGCAGAGGAAGGATCTCACGCCAACGGACTTAATCTACTGGGTATGTCTCTTGGCACTATTAGCCTATACTCGAAGTTGGTCGTCAGGACATGATTCACCATGTTCCTGATCTGGAGGGAAAAGATCCCCTAACTTCTGTGAACTTTCGGGACGGTCGGACTGCTGTCCATTTCACAAATAACTTCTCAAGAGTAATGTGGATACTAAGCCCATGTACGCTTAATTCACTATTCATTCGATTTGTATCCTAGTGCCCTGAATGTATACTGTTTTTTTGTTATCTTCCGAGAGGTTTTTTGAAGTAGGAGGCAGAAAGCGAGTTGAAGTATTTGTTACTTGTCATAATAAATGTAAACCTTAACTTCACTAATTCTCCCATCGATCCAACACGACTTCCGTAAGCTATGATGGAAAAACTATTGGGCTTCCAGATCATTTCATATTAACCTAAAGAATGAAAAAATTGCATATAAACGTATATAGAAATAAATTACAAAAACTGTCATATTATTTTGAATGGAGTTCAGGATTTTCTGTCACTGATCTTGCAAAAAATTTGAATCTCTAATCTTAGGGTTATTTTTCCATTAAATGAAATCAAACATCAATTTTGATCTCTCCATTACAATACAAGTTAGAATTTTGTGTTTGACGTTAGAGAATAATTTTTCTTGAATGACACGTTTCGTAAAGTTTTATATCCAACAGCTGGAATCAAAATCCCACCCGGTCACAGTTATTATATTTGTCACGAGCGATTGCTCCTAGAGATGACGATCATGAGTTAATTTTGGTTTTTTGGTTTACTGTCTTCGTTAATTGCTACCACCGATGTACCTAGGTATTCTCTCGAAAGCGGCAGGAGCCAGAGGCGCTAATGATTAAAAAACAAGCATTTTTTAAGTTCTGTGTGATATTCCTAAAGAGTTTCTACTGTATTGGGTTAATGGTGCTCTAAGGAGTGAGGTGTGGAATGGTCGACCTGAGTTCTTTTAAAATTTATAAGTTACTCAATGATAAATTCGTAACATTTATAGGATTCTCATTTATGCAATTAGAGTATGGTATATATTATAGTATTATTTTCGAGAGAAACTATCTTGGAAAACAATGATAAACGTAACTTTCGTTGAAACTCATACTTTCTACCACCATGCTAGCTAGGGTGAAAGCCAATCATTAGCATATTATTTTCAAAACTCGGTATGGAAAAGATGGCTATTCAACTTTTGCTTTACTCTGTCGGCCTCAGCTTTTTGCTGTGCCTATTTCTTTAAATTCCTGTGACTATAATTCCTTAGATTAGTAATTAAGCCTTGTAAATGACGTGTTGATGAGCTTCTAGCGGTGTCCATTAGGTGAGGTCGCGCTATGCAGTAATTGCAGCACCTGCTACGCGACCTTGGTGGACTGTCAGCGCTATCGCTGATACCGTGTTCATGTCCAATTTTCTGTTTAGGACTATCAATAATTATATCTTAACTATATTCCAGGCTCGCCTAAAAAGTTCAACTGTAAATTTTCCGAATAATCCTTGGAAGCCTGTAAGACTTGAACTGCGTATAGATTGTTGCTGTGAGCTACCGAAGTGATCTGCTCTGTACCAACTCATTACACTTGGAGGAGAAGGAAAACCAAATTCAGTATTTACTGATCTAACTCTATATATATGTATGAACAGATAACGAGCGTTGAGGGTGGAGCGGCAGACTTAGGAGTGATAAAGTTGGTAGTATGTTTGAAAAATGTTAGTTGGATGTGCGGTATTAGTGTCGAGTAATGCCCTGAGTGGTTAGACTTCTGGATGCATAACATTCCTATGCTTCAAGTCGCAAAAAGCTCGAGGTAAATTACGTAATGAATAAGCATAATACAAATATAGTAACTTAGGATGTAGAGAGGGCAGAGGGGAAGAAACATGGAATTCTTTGAATGAACTTTCTTACCTGTTGAAAACTTTATGGCGCAATGCGTTTACTTGCGTGAGATTTAACTCTGTAGAGGCATAATGGTACATAAATGGAATGATTACAAGACAGGGCTTAGAGAGTGAGCAGTTATACATTCAGACGCAGTGGTTTTGGGGGGAAGGCGGCTGAAAATTTTCCCAAATGTCGGAGGTGAAAGTTGGAAGTATTCAGTGGTAGTTTTGCCTGATTGAAAGGTAGAAAGTTTGAGCAAGCATTGCAGACAGATAAAAGGAGTTGGATATGCAGAAATTGATGAGAAACAATGAAGAGACATTTGGACTTTCTGTAGGTTTTCTGATCTACTATTGCCAGTGACTTGCATGGAGATGGCAGTAAGTGATGTGCATGTTGGTTGTTAAAAAATATGAGTACAGGAAAAATCAAATGAATCCTTTTAATATTTATTTTGTCATCGTGAATGAATTAATCACATTAGCTGGTGACAATAGCATAACTTTTTAAATTTCAGTAACCAAACTCATGTCAACTATACCTTACTGTCAGCGGTCATTACGTAAGGCTACTCACTACCTCATTTTTTTGACACTAAATTTCGAAGAAGGCTACTTGCTGCGCCGAGTACCGCGCTTTTGCACCGTCACGAGGTCATCGTGATGGAATATCAGTTCCAATTAAGCATACCGCATCTGAGAAAAATTTAGTTTTTCACGTTTTTGCGAGTGATCGCTCGCAACTTTTTAGTATCGCGTGGATAACAGGAAAAGGTTCCTAAAATCTCAAGTCCTTTTGATATCACGATTTTTTTTGGGTGCTGCTTCATCTTCGATTAATTGGAAAATCAAAGCAATGCAAATCGATGGGTACGTCATTCATTTGTATGCTTCGGATCTCAGCAGGAAGAATAACTCGAACTATAGACTGAACACCGATTCGCCTGCGAGGGTTAAAGCAAGGACAGGAGTGACTAAGAAAGACATTAGGGTCCGTCCGTACGGCATTATGCTGTTAGAAAACTGTTGAAGTTTTAATTATCGCATCATGATTATATTAGTTTATCAAGTATTTACCATTGATGTGTAGTGACTGGGTCCAACAAGTTTTCCCCAATTATTGTTAATAGCGCACTTAGCATTAGAGGACCATGTTCACAGTCTAATATATTTGTATCGTTCTCAGTTGTTCTCTTACCGTTCCTATGTAAATTTTATTAGCTGTGTACGACAGCCACAACATTTTCTACGGTGTTCGCATCGATATACTAGGCTTGATGTCGTTTGTGAGATTAATGTCATGCTTTCAAAGAAACTGAAAAAACCGTCACTGACCGAGACTAGCAGTGCTGATGTGCTCGAGACGAAGCAGAGTAAATGATGAATGAGATGTACACCACGTTTCAATTTATTGAATGTACTTGTATTATTGATAGTTATTTATAATTCATAGTCTCATGTATGGGTTGCTATTTTTTATTGAACACTAGTGAGAAGCGTACATGTATTTGTACATAATGTAATGACATGTGTTAAATATGTAATATAGATGCATTCGTAGGTAGCAGCAAAGCGCGTGAAATACAGCCGGGCACGCATGAGGGAATAGGAATGAGTCGCACTAAGAGAAGGGGGGAGTATGTGAGGGACAGGGGCAGTGTGTAGAGCTAGTACGTGAAGCTGCATACATAAAGAGCCGATTGCAAAATTAATACATAGCATAGAAAAGTAAAGGGTTAAATTTTATGTACCACGAGTGAGAAAACAAGGGACTTTTGGTGTTATAAAAGGATTTGAGAGGGCTGTGCGTAGTACTTCTAGATGAAAGCGAGGGACACGCCTGCGTAAAGAGGTGACGCTCACAGGCGAACCAATAGGAGCATCAAATTTTTCGCGGGCTAGCATCGCTCTCCAGCTAGTTAGGCTTGAGCAGATATAAACGCACCATCAGAAAGGGGTTGCCCACTTCACTGTCAACCTGATTCTGTGTAACACGTCGACAAGATGTAGGCCCAGAGAGCAACAGATGGGAGGTGAGCAAATTTTTGCGTGTTAGGACGTGAAGGTATTTCAGGGAGTAATGGCATTTAGAATATTAATGTTTGTTCATAAACAATTGGGGAAGTCAGTATACAAATATGTGTGACAGTTATATGTTTATTACGTTGTGTATCTAGGCCGGCTAGAGTTGGGAAGTGTCATCGAGTAACGTCAGAGACTGAGATGCCATCTTAAGCAGTGTGTTGTGTTCCATTTATTATTATTTTGTTCTAAAGCAGAGTGTTACTTCTAATTTTTTAAGTTTTTTTAAAATAGGGGTTAAAATCAAGACACATCCTATGGTTCATTTTTGAGATCCTGGAGATTTTCTAGTTCGTTTGTTTGCCATGATGCTGTAACACGATGTGCGGCCATAAATATCAATGACGCTATTTTTGCAAGTAAAGTAATTTCATTTAAATGCAAAACTTCTGAATTAATATGTCTTTTGTGTATTCATCTTGCATTATAAATAAATCATCATTCTCCGTTGGAATCTCGTGGGAATCTTGCGTAACAGTTCGTTATTGGGAATCAATTATTGAAATCCAAACTAGATGGGAAAATTAGCTGTTCAAATAACAGGGAATGAAGGCTTAATCAACTCAACCTCATTGTTGTTCGCAGGAGGGAAGGGAGGTCACTATGTACAACACCCCCCAACTGTCACATCAAGTTGCCACCAAGATGACGCGAGCAGAAGGGAAGCGTCGTGAAAACACCTGTGTCGAGACGAGAATGGGGGAACAACTGATGATCTACGAGCAGGAAAGTGGCTGGCTATGCGGTGCAGGCGCTATTAGTGTGTTTTTCGTTGTGGATTTGCCGCGAGCAGTCCGGTGTAGTACAAGAAAATAAATGCCCGCGAGAAACGAACAGCTGAAGCATTACGTTGGAAGCAATCTTGCAAAGCGCTAATACTTGGGAGACTTTTTGCATTGAGTGCATTTCATTTCGCATTGTGTGCGTTTTATTTCGTATTGTGTACTTTCTACATTTGGTGTGATGGGGTTTATCGCATTCTGTGTCTAGTTTTATTTCAACATTTGCTTGTCATCAATGTGATTCACGTGTTCATTAGCAGACGAATAAATTAATTATAAATGTGCAATTAGTGGTTTTCATTCTCCCGTGTTCATTTTCACGCGTGCTCGTCATAGCCGTGTGGCTTTCGGACCTGACTCCGCGCGGGAAACGCGGGTTCGAGTCTCGGCGCTGGTGGCGATTTTCTCTGTTGGGTATAAGAGAAAAAATTCTAAGCACAATACCCCAACTCTACCCAGGTGTCTGAAATGGGTACCGGTCTTTGACCGGGGGAAGGCGTCATGGCGTCCTGGTGTTAGTTATAAGGCATTTGAAAAGCCAATGTAAAAGGTGACATGTATCATGCTTCAATTGGAAATAAAGCATCCGTAGATGCCGATGCTTGTTGTTGTTGTAATTGTTGTGTTGAACTGGGGTACTGGAGTGGGTGAGCAGAACAGACACTATTTGTATTTTCCACCTGTTCTATTATTTCTTCTTCTATGTTTCTACCGCTCTTAACTTTCCCTTTCCTCTTCTACTATGAGGGTTAAATCACTCACTACGGATACAGTGGCGCCAGCCTTATCTGTTTCGTGACAATAATGAGTCTCTGTTCAGAAGTAGAGAAGTGTAATTTCAGTGTTATTCAAAATTGTTTGCTGAAACTGCATGCGAGCACAGCGTCGAAACAAGGAAATTGCATTGGTCTCTGTTCGCAATATTTTGTGGTTAAGATTTATAGCTACACGCCTTGAATATTTTCCCTCTGCCGTCTGCGTCCCATGACGCCTCGCTTGGTTTGTCATGCTACACACCGCACATCCACAATTTTAGTTAGACCAAGACTCGCTCGTCCTTGAAACTCTGCGGTAGGCGCTATAATTTGCTGTAATCTGATGAAATATAAACTCCAATGTGTATGTTGTAACTCTTGCTTCGTGAAGTTCAACTGAAATTTGGTGTGTGTTGCAACCTCAAACCTCATAACTTAGAGCCATTTTAAATTTTTCTCACAAAACGGGCAATAACAATCTTATCAATCACATCTACAACACTGAATGGTTCAAATAATAAATCAGCTCGAGATTACACGATAATTTGATGGGGGAGAAATTTGTAAAAATTGCCGTGTTTCAATGATGATTAAGAATATAATCATGCACAAAATTGATCAAATTCGTAAAAGGTAACATGTGTGTCAAGCAATTTTAAAGTAATTAAGGTCTTCCGTCGCAAAACTGAAAATCACAGTTGGGCAGTAATGTGACAGCATCGCTCCGGCAAGTTCTTTGTGACTTTCCGTTTCATCTGTTGTGGTATTGCGTCGAGTTCATCTCGAGTCTTTTTATATCAAATCCTCAAGGGATAGATGTCGATTTTGAAAAGTCTTTCCTATCGGGCTATCTCGAAGGGAAAAGTCACACGGACGTAAATCTGGCTACCTTGCTTGCCACCGTCGTCGTCCTTCAAGGAGATCAATCGCCTGCGAAATGTTCTCCTCAATGCTCCTTGCGAATGAATTGTGCGAGCTGTGGCCTCGTCCTGATGATACAATAGATATTTTATTTGATTCTGTGTCCAAGTTGTCCGTGTTATCACGCAAAACCACTGCATTTCCATGTACCGGCAGAAGGGAGCAGTTACAGTTTCATCACTCCCTTGAAATATGTTGTGGACGATGAAATCGAATTGAAAATTAGAAGGGTATGCAAGAATAGTAATGTGATCTGTCGTTGATTTCATGAGGATTAAGCTTATTTCAACGCGAAAATTCTGTTTTTTCACATCCATTCTTTTAGAGGTGAACTTTATTGATATTCAGAAGAACAGTTGCAGCTGCAGTTAACTTGTACTTGAGTATCCGTGCATCAGGCGCTATAATTGGTAACTTTAGTTTCAGTAGGTGGGAAAAATAAAAACAATATTTATGGATGTAGTTTCAAAGCATCATCCTGTCAAACTTTCGACCTTCACTCGTGGGATACACTGCTTACGAGTAGTGCACTTGATTGTGGAATGGAAGTCTTACTCCTGACACACGCTGATAAGTTTTGACGGATTTAGTTCTGCCAGATTTATTTCTATGCCTCTGTGTCAATCATACAACTTGAATTAAAGTCATTTTGACTACTGATGCACTTACTCGAACATCCAACTTACACTAAACTCAATGCCCTTTACTTGCTAAGCTGTCAAAAATGGGTAACTTTCACTGACACGTGCGAGCGAGAAAGTTGTGGTATTTCTGGGACAAAATGACGGAGGCTCTATAATTTTCACCGGAGAAAATGATCGAACTGGGTTTCCGAACAGAACCTCATCATCTTTTCCTCTGTCAGAGCAGTTAATGCGGTGCCTGCTTTATGTGAGAAAGATTTTGATGTATGATAAGACGATGAGGGAGTCACGAATTCACGGTCATAGCGAAGACAATGTTAGTAGGTAATGAAAATAACAATAATGGAAATAAACAGATTTTGACTACCAGCTTATACGTGCAAACTAATATTTTCTTTTCACGGACGTCGTATTGAATCATTTACCGTACAAATGAGAAAGCTACTTTAACGCAAATATAATAGACCCTTTAAACCATGTAATTTCAACATGTTTCTTTATTTTTTCCTGCGGAAATTCATTTGATTCTCCCGGAGAATTCAACCTAAATAAATTTCACTTTTCCATTCGTAGAAATGATTTCAAATTTTGTTAAATTAATTGGATACGGAATTCATAACTGTGAATACCATAAACATATAGTGGATGTATAGCATCGAAATAGAAATATGGCCTTCGAGAAATAGAAGAAAAAACGTTTAGGGCGGTTACTTCATGATTTTCTATTAAGACGTGGCATGGAATAACTTCATCAACTTCTCAAGTGAATTTAAAATGGAGACAAGCGTAAATAACTCCCCATTTTTTTCAGTTCGAATTTAAATTTTTGAGTGAAAGCTGTGGCTTTGTGCTATACCTCACCAAGTTCGTGCTCAAGTATGAATCAAATACCTTAATATGGATAAAATCCCCTTTACACGATTTAAGTAACCTTGATATGAATTATATAGCCGTAACATAAATTAAAAGTTCTTAATTCAGAATACATTTTCTTCCTGTCGCTGGTGGAGAAAACTTGAAAAAATTATGCGAGTCAATAAAGATATTTAGGCAATCAAGGTACAGCATAGCATCCTGGTGTGTTTCTGGTATCATTTATGTTTCAGCGTTACTGGAACTGCTTGCTTTACTTAGGTGAAGTTTTGTGAATTCATTCAAATTTGAACGAGATTGTAATGATTTTGATTTTTCACAAGAAGAATCGTCTACAGTAATTCCGTTTAATGAACAAAGATGATTATTTCGTAAACAAGGATTAGCAAAATAAATTG
>JACJUY010000189.1:49969-76911 GCA_014220935.1 Platorchestia sp. MABIK | reverse complement strand
TGGGGATGCAGTGATATAGTTACCTGCGTGCTGGGGATGCAGTGAAATAGTTACCTGCGTGCTGGGGATGCAGTGAAATAGTTACCTGCGTGCTGGGGATGCAGTGAAATAGTTACCTACGTGCTGGGGATGCAGTGATATAGTTACCTGCGTGCTGGGGTTGCAGTGATATAGTTACCTGCGTGCTGGGGATGCAGAGAAGTAGGCATCACCATGCTTCACGCCCTCTACTCTGCCGGACGAGGGCGCCATCCTTCATACTCAATATTTTGCGGTGCCGTGCGATATCGCGGCCTTAAGATTGTTCGCTTTATGCTTCTGTTTTGTCGGTACTGCAATTTACGCATGCATCTTTGAGGGCCAGGAAGTACAAGGAAATAAGTTGTACGTTTCTTGTTATTGGCCACGGTTGTAAAAAATTGAGAAACTCATTCAACAGTAATGTTTGCGTATGTGAGAAAATCTTGAAGAAATGATGGGAATCGGTGACAACTAGACAGTTTACAGAATCAAAGTTTAGCATAAGCACGTAATCATTAGGACATTTTCAAAATTCATTGTATCGATCGCATCGAGGCTCACGTTATTCGAGTTTTCGTTATACAATTCTATTTTGTGTAGTTTTTTATTTTACCCATTTTCGTGATTATTCCAGTGGGCAATTCAGCGTCATATCACTCGAATATTCTCTGCCTGTAAGGAAGGAAAGAGCTATATTAAAAATTAATAATAAGTCAGTATGCGATGAGTTCTGTTTAGAAGTTTTAATTTCATTTGGAATGAGCAGAATTTGTGAAATTCAACCCATCGGATTGCCTGCGACGAAAAAAACAACTGAAACTTTCAAGAACATTTAAATTATGCCATCTTCTTGAAAAGTATCAATGATATAATATTGGATCTTGAATCAAGTTCAAGAAAACGCCTCCAAATTCTGTGAGTCACCGTTCACTAACGCACGTTGACTGCAAACTCTTTGAAGGAAATATTAATCCGAACAATTAATCATGCAGGCATCACAAAAATTCAATCTTTAGGTATGTAAAACGAACATTTGAGTGCTATCAAGTTCTACAATTGCTTATACAGAATACTGTGTAAACCGTTTTCGAATCATTTTCTCAGTGGATAAGCTTTACTCGTGCAACAGAGCTCTTTCTTCGCTACAAGTTATTTGAAAGCGCAACCGATTTACACGCCTCGCTCGCGCTGCCTCGCTGAATTGTCGGCAAGTTTCTCACGGTAAATGTTGCAATCCCAGCTCCTCTGTCGGAAACTTTGGAAACCCAAAAGCCTTTGGCTCGGCCGCAAGAGACCATTTCAGCCTTGATCATGACTGAACGGCCTGGGTTGGACTTGGATACTCGAATATGTCGTATTATCTGGCGGATTTTCTGTCATCTGCGGAGTTTCAATTCAATTTACTTACTTCTGTGGATTTCAAACGACCCATTCGCTGAATGGAAACAATAATTGTCTCACATGCATAAATGAATATAAAGTTAACAGAAGTGTAGTTCAATTGCTGATGTTGCTCGTGAATATTGAAGCTTGAAAGAATGTTAGGGCTTGAATTCATTACTTTTGTCATAGTTCTCATCAAGTGTCAATAATTGCTTGACGGTTCCTCAGCGAGTTAGCAAAATTAGAAAAATATGTTCTGTACGAGAGATGAGGCTTTACAAAACATCATTGAGAAAGCCAAGCCAAAAATGCAGGCAACGCATAGGTTGTGTCTTCATCACTGAAATTGTAGTTTGAATCCTCGTCGTAAAGTTATTGGAGACGGCTCACAGGAATGAAGAATGAAAATTTTACCGCTGAAATGTGAAAAGATTCTCACTAAATTCATTTTAAAAATTGAAAAAGTTTCTCAAAACATTGAGCCGAACTCATTACTTTCTAACTTTCTAAGCACTACCATTTTGGGAGGGTCTCTTTTTCAACATTTTCACTAGCTCGACTTTTAATGAGTCGTGTTACAGTTTACAACGTTTATATTTTGCATTCGATGTCACATCACAAAACGGATTTATTGACTTTAAAAGATAGAATGAGTGAATTTTTTCGCGGTAATATTTTAGATTAAATTTGTGAAAAATGTTTGCTTGTGAAGCGCATGAGTAAAATATGATACAAACTGTTCGTTTAGTAATGCATGCTTCGAAGAAGTTCAGCCGAGTAGATGGCACCCTCACGCGTCACAACAGACACTACTTTAAGAAGTGATTTTTTTAAATTGAACCTTAAGCTTTTTTATATTGAACTTGAGATTTTAAATTAAAGGTAAAAAGGTGTAGTTAAAGGGGAGACTTCACCCGCCATTAAAATAAATGCTCTGAAAGGTTTTCATGGAGGAAAATCCTTGTTAGCGTCGCGTGGTGGATGAAGTGTGATAAGTGACTTTGCAAGGCGCAAGCAGATTAACTCATCGTCATTGGCGGTGTCCATGATAGACTGGAAGCATTAGCCGACGTTGCTGATAAGATCAATGGGTGATCGATTTTTTTCAGATCTTCTGAGTGATAATTGCGGGTAATTTTCTAATATTCTTCACAAAAATAGCGATATTCGGGATATAAACTTGAAATTATCGCCTAAAAGAACGGGCCTTCAATTTGAAGCAACATAATGCTTCTTGTCTTTTCATAAGCGAATGGAAGGATTTCTGCGTGAAAGTATTGTATGCTTCGAATTCGACTCGTTTGATATTTGTTTACAAACGGTAGTCGCAAGGTCTCACGCAGCCAGCTTTGAAGCGTGGAGAATGATTTCAGGCCAAATGTATTCCATTTAAAATATTAAACATTGTTCCATCCCAATCACATGTTAGAGATAATGACAATATTTTCGCCAGTTTACTTTCAAGTTTGTAGTGATATCCTGAAGTGGCACCTAACTCGTGCTAGTGTAATTTTCTTCATGGCCCTAAAACAGCACTGAAAACTCGATTTTGAGAGTACTTAGTACTACTTACGCCTTATTTGAAACAATGCATCAGCTGATTGGTCATTCGTAGCTCGCAGTAATGGGGAAAATATTAGAATTATTTTCCCTCAGAAAACACAGCTTTAAAACAGTACGTGCTCAGGGCTGCATACTAACCTTTTCAGTGTTGTTAATTTTAAGTAATGAAAATGAATGCAAATATGGTACAAAAAATCGGAAGTCGATTTGAGATTAAATTTTTCAAGTACAATTTCTAACTTTCCGTCTACGGTTAGTGTAACAAAATAAAATTACGAATATAAGTGATTTTAATGGAAAGTTGGTCCCTTTCCAAAAGAACAATGTTTTCTTTATTGAAACAGCGACTACACAATTTCCGCTTTCCTTCCCCGTGTTTGGACCCCTCACAGGCACCTGCACACAGGAAGGAAACGAGAATTTAGAATTTATGAATAAGCGTTAAATATTAATGCTAGAATAAGTGTACGCGTATTAGAATTTATGAATAAGCTAAATCATTGATGCTAGAATAATTCGGGAGAATTAGAATTTAGCACATTGACTACGTTTGTATGGTTGCTACGGTTGGTTCGGTTAGGTTGTGAGTAGAAGAATTAAAATTCCATTCTTTTCTTTCTAAAAAGTGTAAAAAATAAAATCACACGATAGTGTTTAGCCTCGTTTGCTGAAATCAGTATGGATAAAGGTAGTGAAATAATTGAAATGCCATTCACTTATGACGGTCTGCAAATGAGCAATTTACCTAGTGGTACACATATGTCCCAATACGTAGCCAACGCGTTAAGAATAACCTAGAACAAGGGTTCGAGAGTCAAACAAGGATTAATTAAAAAGTCCACGGCCCACTACGGTGCAAAACCTGGTGGGAAAGAGTTAAATAAACGGTTCGGTCCTATGGGATCATCCACTTATCAAAAGTAAGCAAGGGGTGAGGGAAACATCTGGCTGACCGTGAGCCTCACCTCGTGTCACAACACGGCGCCGCAGCAGCACAGGCGCAGAGCCACGAAGAATGACGTCAAATGACGCAGAATGACGTCGAGCCCCCAGATGTGGGAACCACTCTTTCCCACCTCTCGAGGCTGGGACTCCAAATGGCGGTGGAGGTGAAGATGCGTGTGCAACACGAGCCTTCTGTGCACAGAAAAACTCGGGCAGAGATTAGGGGCGGCGGCAGGGTATGTGAGCGAACTCTCGACCAAGGCCCATCCGGGGCTCGACTTTCTCTTCCGTTTGGCTCACATGCCAGCCAGAAAAGTGGATAATGGACTTTACGCTCTTTTCCCCACCAGAATGTGTTCAGATATAAGCATCTGTGACAAAATTAATCCGACATTTCATTCAGTGACCAATTATATCTGATTGAAGTTTGAGAGAGAGACACTTTAGACCATTACTTTGGTTGTGTGATACTTGGATATGTGCTAATTGTACTCTTTTTTCGAGTACTGATCATGTAATTTGTAACTGCACTCCTTGCTAGGGAGTTAAATTCGAGTGTTGTAGAAACTCGCTTTTTTCTTTAAAAAAATCACCTATAGCCTACGTGCGGGCTGCGCACATCCTTACATAAATGCAAAGTATAAACTCAGCTGAGGTGAAGGAAAATTTACTTGGAAGTGCGTTGTGAAAAATTTGATTTTAAGTTTAAGGATTGTCATATATTGCTTCTAATTTTTGTTTTTGATTCATTTTTATACATGCTGACTAAACTGGCTGTGCATTAAATACTGATTTATTTACTTTAGGGTAACTTGATGAAAAAAATGGGCAAACAATTTCTTTGTAGTGGCTTTGAAATGTGAAATCTGTCTCCATTTTGTTCAGTAACTTAAGAAAGGAAACACACGGGTTTTACATGACAGTAATTCTTCCTGCTAGAATTGATGCCTCCCTCGGGCCCTGCTCTCAGAAGATGGGAAACTTCGCTTTGTGTGCGCGTAGAGTTGCACTGAAAGCTTCCAGTAACACCGCCTTTTTTAGACCGCGCAAGAAAAGCAGGACGGTCGCTCTTATTCCTCAGCTGCCATTATGCTCTCTCAGGCACGACAAGCATCTCTCTCGCAAGCTATCGAGATTTTTTCCTGCCGACGCACACAAATATTGGATATTATTCGTGCATGGAAGACAGCTATGAATAACTTCGTTCTCTGAATGGCACACAGTTCTTAAGATGAAACTTTTGATCAATTGAGTGCGTGTTATTCGAATCATCGCCATTCAAATTTCAATTTCTTTAAGCTTGTTGCCATCTAATTTCTATGCATTGTGCTGAATAAAACAAAAAACTCACCCCTACATCAGATCCTTTTTTAATAAAAACAGAGACGACGATCAATGCTTAACATGATTTCAATGCACACGAAAATTCTTTTTCATGTTTATTTACCACAGCTGCGTTCTCAATGACCCTTCAAATTATGCACATCTGCTAGTATCCTGGCTATAGTGATCAAATTTAGTATTCCATAGAGCAAAAGTATACTTCTGTTAAACTATTACCGAAGAAAATTTATTTTTTTCCTGTTCGTAAGTTAAGTTCCAACGCACTTCTTCTAATTTTAGCCCTTCAATCCTAAAGGCTAATTCAAACTTTCGACACTCTGATGAGTTCTTAGTTCGATAGCGACTCAATAGTTGATAACTGCTTCGACTAGTACTGAATTATCGATCCCAGTACTTGCAGGTTCTGTATTGCCTGAAGGACTGAAAATGTTTGAGTGCTGCATGTTGTGGTGGGCAGTGTTGCATCACTGCACTGGATGCTGGGCAGTGTTGCATCATTGCACTGGGTGCTGGGCAGTGTTGCATCACTGCACTGGGTGCTGGGCAGTGTTGCATCACTGCACTGGGTGCTGGGCAGTGTTGCATCACTGCACTGGGTGCTGGGAAGTGTTGCATCACTGCACTGGGTGCTGGGCAGTGTTGCATCACTGCACTGGATGCTGGGCAGTGTTGCATCACTGCACTGGGTGCTGGGCAGTGTTACATCAGTGCGCTGGGTGCTGGGCAGTGTTGCATCAGTGCACTGGATGCTGGGCAGTGTTGCATCACTGCACTGGGTGCTGGGCAGTGTTACATCAGTGCGCTGGGTGCTGGGCAGTGTTGCATCAGTGCACTGGGTGCTGGGCAGAGTTGCATCACTGCGCTGGGTGCTGGGCAGTGTTGCATCACTCCCAGGTAGCATAAAATTATTAGGACAATATTGGGTTGATAATTATTTATTGACCCGATATTGGAATCTTGGATTACAATAATAGACTAATAACAAAACAATATCGAAAAAAGATATACTTATTTATGAAATCCACTTGTTATAGGGACAATGTAGTAAATAGTTTTATTTCTAATATTAAACTAACGGTGTATATATATATATGTATGATATTCATATAAGTGGAAACTATCTCATAATAATTAAAAATCTCGCAATTTAATAAAATTTGCTAAAAATAAAAATTAGTGTTGCCCATACATCGGGTTGATTTTGTACTCACATAATGCGGAGTAATTTGTATAAAATTTTCCAATTAAGTTAATGAATAGTTATTTCAGTCATTAATGAGTGCAGATATATTTGACAGATATCAAGAAATGTGAATACGTTACAATAATATGTATATTCAGAATTACTGTAATCACAGGTTCATAGTTCTTGTTTTTTCAGTCGTCCAATGAGTTTCGAAGGTCTAGTTTTTTGAAAAAAATATCCTAAAATCGTTTGTCATATGTTACCATAGCAATAAATGTCTATATATTGAACAATTACGCATACTTGACGGGATCAAATTTCATGTGCAGGTTGCCCGTTCACCTTGTATTTTTCTAAGGAACACATTGTAGTGCCATACCTTAGTTACCCCTCAAACCTCAATTTTAGTCTATTTATGTTCAGTTATTATGATATATCCCAATGTGAATTTCATCAATTATAACTTCCAACTTCTCCTCTGCGTATCACCGATACTTAATGGGGTAGGAAGTTTAAGTAAGGCCGCCGCTTTACGCCCCAAAGCGGAACCCAATTGCTGACGCAGCATCACCTGGTCTTTTAACCTCGATATCAGTTCCATGGTGACGGAATAATTAACTGATAATGGGTTAGTGAAAATATAATTATCGGGAAAATTTTGTTTTACGAAAATCATCAACCTTATATCAGGAATTGAGTACTAAGCCAATGTTATTATGGGGAACACCTCATTATCAAGTCATCATTGACACAAAAATTAGCTGATATTGGGTTGATGATAATATTGTTATTAGGCCAATATATTTTTCCAATATCAACCGAATTTTCCAAAATAAGGTATTTCCCCAATGTTCATTTCGAATATCCAGTCAATATTGAGACAGTATGTTGGCTCAATATTAGGTCAATGAATTTTGCTACCTGGGCTGCGCTGGGTGCCGGGCAGTGTTACATCACTGCGCTGGGTGCTGGGCAGTGTTGCATCACTGCACTGGGTGCTGGGCAGTGTTGCATCACTCCGCTGGGTGCTGGGCCCACTGTCCAATTTTGCTTGTTTTTCCTTGACAGGCCTTACACCGACTTCGATCCACTGCGTTCATTTATTCTCTTATGGTTTAACAGCCATTTCGGCTCAGTTAACGTGTTAAAGTCGTGAAAATCAATGGCATTCAAGTCCACGTGGCATTGCAATAACCAAAATTTTAGGATGAATTTCAGTTGATTCAGTCCAATACGCAGCCAACAGTAGGAATTGTCTTGGCTGGCTATAAATGTGATGCGAAATTGATAAAACGAAGAATTTAAAGACTAAGAATGCAGCGCTGATTGGTATCATATTTAATAGAATTTACGAAGCTAAATATTATATACCTGAATTAGTCAATTTTAAACGTTTCGAAGACCAGCTTCATCTTCAGTAAGCCTGAAAAAATAAAACCAAAATTGGTTAGTTCTTGACGAAAGTGATCAGTAGGAAAAAAAATCTATACAATAATTTCTGAAGGATATGAACTATTAGCATTATTTAAAAGTGTTTTTTTTTGCAATGGGAAGGCATTCTAAAATGCGCAAATCTAACTCGTTAGGTACAGAGCAAAAAATAGAAAAATTGTCCTCGGAAAAACAGCTGCTACACTGTTCGGTATGAAGGCGGATTGATGAATGAGGAGGTTGAGCTAAAGGTCTCCTGGTACGAAAGCTGACTCCACGGTGATGGGCGATCCTAACGTAAAAAGGCAGCGTCATCATGCCGACGTAGCCAGACGTACACTGTACGTTACTAAATTTATATACCAGGGATGCCCGCATCCGTTTAGGAATCCTATCTTTGTACCGAAAGAAAGAACCAACTCGCAGCAGATTCACAGTAATCACATTTAATTTTACCACAGGAAAGTGGTGTATAAAAAGGTTTTCAATATCCCGGGACATCTTGCTCGTAAAATTACCAAAATATGGAAATGCACAGTAGAGCTGTTGCACCGAATCGGCGACATCGTTAATACCTGAATATTTCTTGGCCAACAATTTTTTAATATGAGCATGAACAATTGAGGAAGGGAACCCGTTTTTGCAAAAAAAAGGGACTAAAAAGTTGAACTCAGCATGCAGATAAACAAAACTAGAACAAATGTTCTAGGCACAATTTAATAAGGTTTTAATCGCATTAATTTTTAATCTATAGTTACAGTTGCTGTAGAAACTTATGCCCAATACAGTAAAAGTAGCCTTACGAAAAACTGAAGAAGTGAAAGCTTTACCTACTCGAGCTATTTTTGAGTTCAAAAAAGATTACGAGCCATTATTCTCAATTTCGATTGTAAATTTTATTGATAAGTGTTTCTCATTTGAATAGACCCTGAACATTTGAGCATGACTTGGATCACGGATCAACAAAGTTGTGTCATCAATGTCACGGTGATAAAATTCTGGTTTAAATTCCACCGGACAATCGGCCAGCTATTTTTGCTCTCAGTGAAATATGAAAATGTTTGCAAATATGAGTCCTAACGGAAGACCCATGCCCAGGCCTTCGATTTGTTTATACATATTACCAGCAAACACAAATATAGAGTTTATAACAGACAGTTCGAGAAGCGTCTTAAAATAAAATTTTCTAAGGCCTATGACTGTATCAGTAGGCAAAACAAACAAGGAATTTTTGATTATTTCAATGGTTTCTGCAAGTGGAATATTTGTGAATAAACTCTCAATATCAAATGAAGCCATAGTCATTTTATCAGCATTTCGACACGATGTGATCTTGTTAACAAATTGAGTTGAGTTACCAAGAGTATATTCATTTACAGTCAAAGGATTTAACACAGGTACCAGAAATCGTGCTAAGTTAAAACTAGGCGTATTCACTGCATAAAAATAGGACGAAATTGAAATTTAGGTGGAAAGTCAAATTTATGGATTTTAGGCAAACCATACAGGACTTCCGGATGTGAACCGGACACATACAACTTCGAGTACAGTTCAGCAGACAAAACCTTCAGATTTTTAAGCTTGCATGAAAAATCATTAATTTTATCCTGAATTTGAAGAATGGTTTCAAATTGCAAAAGAGAAACCGCATTTAAATAATGCTAATAGTTCAAATCCTATAGAAATTTTTGTTTAGATGTTTTTTTCTTACTGATCACTTTCGTCAAGAACTAACCAGTTTTGATTGAATTTTTTCAGACTTACTGAAGATGGAGCTGGTCTCCGAAACGTTTAAAATTAACTAATTCAGATATTTTATATTTAGCTTCGTAAATTCTATTAAATATGATACCTCTCCGTGTTGTATTCTTCGTCTTTAAATTCTTAATAAACCTAAGACAATCGTACAGAAAGCTAGTTGATCGGTATACCGGTAAAAAATGAAATTGAAATGGAAAGTTAACGCCCGACCAATTGCAAAGCTAGACCTACCACAGCTTCTTGCAACAAGAATAATTATTGTTGAATTTTAGAGGTAAGCTTGGATGTTTAGTGACGAGTGTTAGTCCCGTATAACTCAATGACTTTTACAAATACTATAAGCTACTCGGTTTAGTGTTGCTCAAGAATTCTACTGCTCACGTTTGAAGCGCAATATCCCTGAGTTTTGGGCAAATCGGTTGCAAATTGACGACTGCGAATTTGACTCTCGTTTCCCCTCCATTTCTTCTCAATTGCCTGTGAGCGATTGAAATTCAACGGCATGGTTCTTGTGCAACCCGATAATTCGGTGTGCGCCTCGTTTCCGTTGCTGTCTTCCATTCTATCGTATTATTTCCTATTCTACCATTTTTTATTCCATGCTATTTTATTTGTTCAATTCTCTTC
Source organism: Platorchestia sp. MABIK (assembly GCA_014220935.1). Classification (NCBI taxonomy): domain Eukaryota; kingdom Metazoa; phylum Arthropoda; class Malacostraca; order Amphipoda; family Talitridae; genus Platorchestia; species Platorchestia sp. MABIK. The sequence goes on along the minus strand of JACJUY010000189.1, from coordinate 66,650 downwards.
TACCGAAGAAGCCTTTGAAAACGCCTCGCTGTGGTCAACCATTTGAGATACGAATAATGAATTTGAATTTTTCGTTTCAAAAACCAATACGAGAATAAGCTCTGCTGCGTTGCTCACAAGAAAAACATTTATTTTTGAACCATTTTATTGCATACCTTTGACAACTGTGCGCGTATGAATCCAGTTTGTATCGAACAGAGTGAAGGATCTTTCTCGAGTCCCTATGGAAATGAGCGGGGAGGATTCTCTGTAGGCACAGTTGAAAAGAACGTTTTAAATACGTGAAAAAGTTGTTGCAGAGAATTTGGGGCTCGTTGAAACAGAAGCTTCGGGTATGTATTCCATGTGAGAGTGCGGTGTGGGATTTTCAGGATGACAGATGTCTCACATTCGACTGACACACAAACAGCGAACGCCTCACATTCAACCACCAACGTAATATTTACCTACCTATATGGCGTTGGCAGTTGTCTGTTGCGCGTTGAATGTGAACAATGATTTTTGGGACTGCTGATGAAATCAAACCAACGGTTGTGCACGTGCACAATTTTTACAGAAATATTCCAATTGAAGCGAGAAATAAAAACCAGAAAACATAAAAGTCGATGCAAGTCTGTTATTATAAAATTTTACCTCTTCGAAAAATTTTTGGACTTATGAAAAAATTGAACAAATCTTCCGTATTAATTGGTGTGGGGAGTGATAGGTTTTTTACTCAATGAAGTGGTTCTGGAGGATGTGTGTCTCAGGTCTGGGACTGTTAGACTGAGGTGTGCTGAAGTTGACTTGTGTAAAATAAGTTTGGAATTTATGTCAATCAAAATTATCATTTCGTTGGACATTGAACACTTTGAAACGTAAAGCATTGTTCGAATATTTATGATTTGAAAGATATAATAACAAGAGTGTGAATTGTGTTCCCACAGGAATGATGCATTGGAACAAAACAAAGATGCAAGCACTCATATAAGGAGGTTGAAAGAGCGTTGAGATCTAGTCCGAATGTCATTGAAACTGCTCGCAAGGATGCCGTTGCGCGACTGCCATGAAAATGAATGCAATTTGTTTACATTAACATCTTTGCTCTGGCACATTCTCATCAAAAAATGTGCCATGTTAGAACAAAAATTTATTTGTATCAAATAGTCAACAGTCTCAAAAATATTTCATACAGTGTCTCGGACGACTTCTCCAGCAATAGTTCTTCACCCAAGTATTGAAAAGATGAAAGAAAATGCCAATTGGTTTATTTCCAATAAAGCTTATTGAAAAACCATTATTAGTTTCAAAATGTGGAGCTTAAAGATCTTTAATTGGTTAACGTAGATGGGTATCCTAATATTTATTTCAAGAGTCAAACAAATGATTAAGAGGAAAACATGAAAATGTATTTCCTTTGTTAGGTTATTCTAAGTTTGATAATGGTACATGAAGCAGTAAATTAAAAACAGTTGAACTCCAAGAGTACGAGCATCTCTAATGAAATTGCTTCGTTACTTTTGAGTTGTAAATTGTGATTACTATTTCTTATAATACAATAGGAAATACTAAGTGCGAATGAAATTTTAAGAAGAAAAATCTAAACTTTTTCAGTTGTGTTTTCACCTCGATGAAGTAATATCGCAATCGGTTTATGGTACCAATTCTGCTGTGTTGGCAAAGGTTTTGAGATATGTTTGAACAAAAATAAGAAATTCCTTCACGAAAGAATTGGTGAAACAGATCTTTGACTATCCAAAAAAAGTGTGTTCAAATTACAGAATCCTTAAGGCCAAAAAACGTCGTTGTGTTGCATTCAGTTGTGTCCTTTGTGTCTCCATCAGACATTTTTGATGCGGTGGATCAAATGCATTCCAATCATTCCAGCAAAATATTGAATACGTGAAACGAGTACCTGACCAGGCATAGATCGCTCAAGTTATGTTAATTGAATCTAATTTAGGTTGCAAGTTTTCCTTTGCGTGTATCCAACTAATTCGAAAAGCAGATAAAATAATGAAAGTGATTGTCAGTTGTTACCTCTGCAGTCGTACCGTATTTTTGCGAAGACACTAAAAGTTACGAATTTAATAGTTCATTTTCTGACAAGTTCACCGTAACTTCGTCGTCTTATTCTCAGTTGTGGATGCAAGCTTTTTATTCGTGGCCATTTGTTTTTTTCCTTTTTATCCTGAGCTTCGAGATAACTTCCAAACATATTTACTCATTTACTTTCTGAGATTTTCCAAAACAACATTGGATCGGAAACTGTGTAAATATGTTTTCCGATTCGACTAGAGATTTTCCAAAACAGAATTTCTACGAGGCACAACTGTGCCTCAACTCAACAGTTGCTGCAAATTATTTTCCGATAATCCCCGTTTAAATTGCTTTGCCTCGCTCTCCCAGTGCTTCGGTCGGCTGGATAGTGAAATTAAACCTGCATCTCGTGAGGTGGCTGCAGGTGTCCAAAGCCTGGCATCGGAGTGGATTACATTTCCTTCATTTTTCTTGTGAACTCTCTAAATCTTCACCGTTGTTAGTTATTTGCTTGGAATTTAATCGAATCCTTTTGGAATTTTGCTCCACGAGGTTTGTAACGCTGCCTTGGATTGAGCTTTTTGGATGTATTGGATATTTTTTAATATTGTCCTTGGAAACTGTTGGGCCACCACGGAAAAAATAGTTAAAATCTTAAACGTGTTAATTATTACCAGTGAACCCCAAAAGGTTCAAAAGAGTTAAAGGGTTATGAATGATCAAGAAAGTAACACAGATTACATATATTGTTTTCTCTCTGCCGTTCTATTTTGTAATTTTAGACCTGAGAATTTTCCTCGATGATTATTTCTCTCACATTTTATGGTAAAAAGTACATTATGATATTATCGAAATACAAGTAATTTATCAGTTGGTTATACTGATCTGATATATTAAGGCAGAGTCGTTCGATAAAATTAGCGGTACTTACTGACTTGGTGAAATTGACGAGATATCAATTGAAGTAAGTACAAGGATCAGAAGTATTTAAACAGTTAAATTGTAATTTTTGTAGGTATTCATCGCTGAATTTCAAAGTGCGAGGGAATGTTCTTTCAGGGACAGAGGTGGGAATCATACCCAATTTTCTTTGTTTGAAACATGGTCAAATGATAAAGGGATTCAAAATATCCTCCGAGGATGCAAATAATTTCTTAGGATAAAACTTCTAAGTTCAGACCAAACCAAAAAACATGTAAAGTTTATGAACCGTACATTTCAAAATTGAATGTATTAATTTTTGCGATGAAGGAAATATTTTCCACCTCGTTTTAATGAGCTATAAATGCAGAATGACCAATGATTTTTCCCTTGTGAAGGCTCTCTGAAGCTTTGCATGTTTTTTCTCACGATATTTTCAGCCTCAGACGATTTTTATTCATTGAATGAATTGTGTATAGAACAAAAGACGTTTCAAGTAATGGTCTTGACATGACGCTCATTTGCTAGTGCCCCCACAGTTCACTCGATCTCTTCTGTTGCTGTTTTCATTCGCCATTAAATTCGTGATTTATTTATAACGCGAAATAATCAAAGTAGTTAAAACTTTGAAACAGGTCATAATTGATGAAGTTTTTGAATTTTTCAAATTTGAAACACGTTAGTTAATGAAGTGAAAAAGTTGGAGGCTTCAGTTAGCATACCATTTTTTCACAATATAGTTTCAGATACTTTTCTGTAGCTATTTCTTCCAGCTCTAAAAACCCGGGCGATGCAATTAGGTTTTAAAACATCCAAAAAAGCTGAGTTTCTACTCTGTCCACGACAATTAACTCAAAAAGACATTTCCTATTCTGTTTTCTATGGGAGTGTGTAACTCGGTGGCTTTTAACGCTTCCTCACCACTTCCATTTGATCTTTGACACTCGTGATGGTGCAGTTGGGATTTTGCTTTCTTGAGTCTTGTTATGCAGACAGCTCGCTGCCTTGCATCAACATCCTACAGATTAATGTCATGATTTTCAAGGGATTAAGATAAAAATCTTTGAAACTTGGTACGTTGAGTTGATATCAACTTCTGAAAGTTGCATAGTCGTACTAAATAATAAAGAAGAACATCAATTAATGAAAAAAGGGAAAGCTTAAGTGATGCCACTGGTAGCGCAAATCTTCAATTAAAATTAAGGCTTTCACTGTTTCTGGCCCAGTAACGGCCGCATTCTTCAAAACCATTCGTTTCAGTCAGTAATTTGAATAATATTATTGGTCCAACTTTAAAGCGTTTAATGTTTTTCAAAGCTCAAAATGATTGCTTAGAGCTTTTTAAATTAACTCCGACAAATTAGGTGGCCTCACTTTTCCCTACGATGTTGGTGTGCAAGCGTATTACAAATTGTGCACGTAGTGAAGATGCACTCAGACATTTACTCCAACAAATGGCATGATGTTGAGATCGTTGAATTGTGCTGAGTAAACGAAAACCGGATCCCTTGGTTCCCCATCCCTCAGTTACCACGGCTAAATGAGTGTTGGGTCAAACAAGAATGCATGACTGAGAGATGGCTCTGAGTTAATCGGTTTTCCTACATTCAGTGATAATCCTATACTGCACACCAGCATCTGTGCAGCTGATGTGTTCCCCAACTTCCTAGATACTGAACCACGTCCTGCCCTACTCGAAGTCCCTACTTTATTGTCTTCCAATCGCCACTCAAACGTCATTACGCTTCTTGAACAATTCTGAAGCATCATTTATTAATATTAGTTGCAATGTTCCCAGACTTTGTTTGACAAGATTTTCCATACCTAGGCCACCAATGGCTTGTCCGTAGGAAGCAGTCTTCCTACGAGTCAATCCGATTTTAGCGTTTTTCGGGTATTTCGAAAGTCAACAATTTTTTGCTTGAAACGGTGAAGCATCTTCTTTTTCCTCTATGCCTTCTATAAAGTCCAAACGTTAAGCTTTTTCATCAATTTTTGGTTATGGATACAAAGTTCAGTCACAGATTGTTAAATCTGTTAGGACGGCGGCCGTTTGACCCTTTGATGCAAAACTGTTATGGTTTCATTGGAGCGTAAGCAGGTGTATTGTGATGCAACCGCCAGTTTTGGTTTTCCCAAAGTGTTGGGATATTTCACCGCTCGCCCGACGCTGGCAAGCTGGCGGCTTGGCAGTCACTTCCAAGCTGTGACGAGTATACAAAAGGGGGCAAAATAATCCAACACGTTGATTAAATCGCCAGATTTCCCATTTCTAAGCCACGTACAATTAAGAAAATTTGACTGTATATATTTGTAAAAGTACAAAAAGGTTTATGATATATCTAAAACCCACAAATATTTAATAGAAAATAATATATAGGAACATGTAATATAGATTCATGAACAAAAGTTTACAACACATTTCAAGATATACATACATTAATACTTCGTTGCATACCCGTTATTATTAATATGGCTTCGAAACGTTTAGAGAAGTTTACTACCAGCCTTTTACAAGTTTCGGATGTAATCTTATTCTTTTCTTCAATGCAAATTTCTTTGAGTTCAGTGATGTTATTGGGACCTCTCTTCTGAATCTTCAATTTCAATTCCCTTTCCAAGTTTTCGGTAGGATTCATGTCCGGGGATTGACTTGGCTATTCTAAAATGTTTATCTTCTTCATTCTCAACCATTCCCTGATTTCGTTTGCAGTATGCTTTGGATCGTTGTCTTGTTGGAAGGTGTCAATTTTAACAAACGAGTTGAAGGTAGCAGCTGCTCTTCCATTACTTCACGATATTTCCTGTCATTCTTGTTTCATTCAATGATGTGAAATTTACCTACCCTTGATGAGCTGAAACATCCCCACACCATGATTGAGCCACCTACAAACTTAACAGTGAGTATGATGTCCTTTGGTTTATACTCTTCGTTTTGTTGCCTCCAATCATCACTTGTGCTGTTTCTCCCAAATAGTTCGATATTGGTTTCATCTGACCACAGTACTGAGTTCCAAAACGCTGCTGGCTTGTTCAAATTGTCGTTGGCCTATTTCAGCCTGGCCATGACGTGACGTTTCTAAAGAGGTGTCCTACGAGGGGTGCGGGAGCGTAGACCTCCACGGTGAAGTGTTCTGCTGATCGTGTGTTTCCTGGCTTCGAATCCAGATACGTTGAGATCATCCTTCAATTATTCTTCACGAGTAGTTTGAGGCCTCGGCACTACTGTTCGGACCCATTTTCGAGCAGCACGGTCGTTAATCTTCCGTGGCCAGCCAGTTCGAGGCTTGTTGAGAGTCGAATTCGGTCATTTCCACTTACGTATTATGGTTCCAATACGAACACACAGTTGTGCAGATATCTTCCGATATCCCAAACCTTCATTGTGGAGCTTCACAATACGTTCGCGAAGGTCCTGGCTGATGTCCTTATTCTGACCCATGCTTACGACCTTTCAGAACGAGAGCTGCTGTACCAATGACACGTTATTAGAGATGAATGCTGACAAAAGTCCGGTTGCCAAAAAGTAAAATGTATTAGAACATTCTGGAATAATCCTGCAATAATTTAAATGTATAATAGCGAGAAAAAAGTCGGGTATTGCAATCTATTGTTTACCTATTTACTATGCATGTTCCTATTCATTTTTCTTAAATATTTGTAGGTTTTAGATATTATTAACCTTTTTACACTAGTATTTATATAACGTTAAATTTTTGTAATTGTACGTGGCTTAGAAATGTGGAGTTTGGCGATTTATTCATTGTGTTGCATTATTTTACCCCTCTGTTTCTAATAGAGCCATTTTTACAGACCGGAAACTTCCTGATAGGACTCTATATTTCCCTTTACTACATCGAAACTAGCCTCTTGCCAGTTCATCAGGCTTCTCCCATCATGGTCTTCTAATTGTTGAGTTGTAAGATTAAATAGACCCATACTGTTGACTTTCCACCTATTTGACATTTTAGGTGTTCTGGTAACAAACTTCCTAGTACTTTTTTGTACACAATTGCTCCTAGCTCTGTTTGTGATTATATTTTTGTACTTCCAATTGGGCGATTCTTTGAGAATCTTACTCGTAGAATAAAAAGAAGAACTAGAATGAAAACGAACATTACATGCAAACGTTTTGGAATTAGAATTCCATCATCATTGCTGAAACAGGAGAAAATCAAAAGTTGTTTAAAATGTAAAAAACATATATATATATTCTACAAAGTTATCTAAATGTCTAAGACCCCTAAATAGTATTCATTCATACACAAACAATAGCATACTCCTAATTCACACAATCAAACATGTACACGCTAATCCAGATACACCAGCAATCACTCACTAAGCATACACACACAACACACACACACAGAATTACGTCAGTAGGTGGTAACAATTATTGATAAATTTGCGACACTAACGTCTTCGTTGAGGTCAGGCTTATGATTAAATATAAAAGGGACTCTAATATTCTAAGGTCATGCTCACTATTAGCTCTGAAAAATTGGTATTTTTGATTGAATGGCTTGAATACTCGCAGTAATCTCTAATTGCTGATTAGGGTGAAAGTGCTAGTGCATGACCGACTCTTTTGTATAAGAGCAGCCATGATGTAGTCAAAGTCAAAATGGTTCAACCACGATCCCACTGCCAACAGTCTGGCGCAAAGCTCAAAATTGTCAATCTTCCCTCGGCGTCTTTTTCATTTCAAATGCTGTGCTTAATTATTAATTTTACTTTTACTGTACTGCCATGTTCCTTGGCTGGTGTTTTAACCACAAAAATTCAGTTCTCATTAGCGAACCTGATTTCTACGCTGATTATATTTTGGCGCAAGAGCTCCGCATTACGCCGTAAGAGCTCAGTCATCACAACAACACGGCTTACATGAGCGTGTAGTTAGAGGGCGTTGCACGTACTAAGCGTTTTCTAAACAAACAGAAATGGGACAGGGCGAGCAAGTGGAATAACTATCCTCCAGGGGAATGAATAAATGATGAATTACAGTTGCTTAAACCGTCAGGAAAATTTGTACGCTGTGTGTTGCAGCAAATCTTTACGCAAGAAAATCATCCTCTCGTTTGATCGTGAAAACATTGTATTGGACATTGGACAGCTCTGTCAAGAATTTTACCGGGTTCAGGATATTTTATCAAGTGTAAAAAATGTAGGTTTACTTATTAGACTGAATACCTCGTATTGATCAATGTTACCAATAGGTTAAAATTGAGCCATGAATTCTAATTTGATGAAGTTAGTCTAATGTGTAACGAAGATTAGCAGAAGAATTGAACGGAGTTATTCTAATTGTCTCCTTTGAATGGGAGAAATAAATCACAAAAATCACGCTTGTAGCGTTGTGTAATTTTTCGAAGAAAATTAATATATGATAGTAGCCATAGAAGTTTCGCCTCGACTTTTCTTCATCACGATGATGCCACAGGGCATGTGTAAAAATTTGTTTTCTTTGGTTGTCGGTTTTGTTTGTGAAAAATTTGTTAGGTTCTTTTATTAGGCGTGGATTTCCCCCCGTCAGTTTGATTCTTTTAATTATTGAACGAAGAGTTGCCCAACCAGACCCTCCCGAAAAGTTTGTTATCAAGAATATAGGGTATCTCAAGACGATGCCAAATTGAATGGTAAACTAAAGAGATGAGTTATAGAAGGTTGCATTGAATGCCGGCCTCTCTTGCACGAAAGAGATTCAGAATAGTAAAGAATAGAATAATATAGAAGGATTTGCAGAATAATAAGATAAGATAGAATAGTACAACCTTGATAAACAATACAACTGAACCCACAACAGTTTCCTACAACTATTGTTACGGATTTTGTCAAAAATCAATAGTCACAAGGTGATGCAAATTCAGTATATCGTCCGTCCCAGTGTTGACGAGGAATTCTACTTCTCTTTAGAAGACTGTCGGGTTGTCAAGGTACGCTGGAAGTCAATTTCCTTTCTCTCATCTCCGACGAAGGGACGGTGAGTTTAGTATCATTTGATTCAAGTTTAAAATTAAATATGAAGTAAAATGGTTTCATGAATGAGCTGTAAAAATTCTATTACTGCCTGGTTATTGTTTAGGTGCCACGTACATGCTTCGAGAAAAGTAACTTCATTTTTTCTAGTTCAGTTTAAAATCATTGCTTTCGCCAATTTTTGTGATCATCTTTCAAAGAAAGGAAATAGTCCGTAGCTTTAGTCGGCTAAATGGTACGGAGTTACAGGACGAATGATGAAAGAAACACACCGCAACACAAGCGTTGAAGAGAACCGGCGCCTTCACTCGTTAGTACAATCTCGAAGCCATCACTTTCAATATGGTTTAGTCTGGTGATGAAGGATCCATGCTGAATCTCTCTTACATCATTCGAACTAAACATGTGAGCGCGCACACTCGCTGTTGCTATTCGTGTAAAATTCACTTTTGAGGGCCAGAGCTGTGCAGCAGTACAGACCAGTCAGACGAACAGGAATCAGTTCGTCTCATCAGTCGAACTTCCTAGCAAGATTGAAAAACTCCGTAAAACCAGCCTGTATCAAGAACAAATTATTTTCTGTCGTGTTAAGCATTTTATTTTTATTTTCTTTATGAAATATGCTTAGCACTCGCTACTTCGATTTCCAGTATACGAGGAGTCAATGGTGTACTAGCGAACGGCATGAAAACCAATGTTTTTAAATCAATTCTCACAATCGTAACGCTGATTTTACGCAAATAACTATTCACTTACACACTCTGGAGTTCTATTTTCCATTTATGTTTTGTCATATGGGAATTAGCTCTCCCGGGAAGAATATGTGAGATCCCGAGCTTAAAGTTATGTAGGCCATCTATTTGGAAAAATAGAATTGATTTTTGTTTCGTTACGGACCATCTTTTTTGGTTCACTGCTGGCGTGTTTTTTCAGCAAATACTAGTTTCTTCTTCAACTTTTATCTTCTTTCATAAACTTCTTTCTCAACATACTGTTTAATGTACCTTGTACCCCGCTGCCTTAACTAATTATTAAATGGTGCCTTCTTCCTTCTCTCTTTGGAACGCCTTTGTTGCGGTTAGGGAGGCTTGAACTAACATCTAAATTTAATCTGTTTAGTTGCATGTAATCTACGTTCGTACGTGTAGCATTTTTAACTATGGATACGAGAGACTCGCGCCATAGTACTGCCTGATGCTTCATATTTCCATTACGGATCTCAAATTCACTTAGGATCGGAAGCTTCATTTCAGAGAAGCCGTAAAAATAACATAAGCTGAGCTCCGGAAATTATTCTGGCAGCTTTGAGATCTCTCTCCATGTGGGATTGCCTACGTTGTGCTGCCGCCGCCTCAAAGCTCGGGTCGAATTTGAGCGAATTGCCTTGCTCTCTGGTCAGCTGCGCGAATTTTTTCTATTTCTTAATTTAAGGAAAAGGATTTTTTCGGCTATGATGCAAGGAGAACGGTATTATGACTATATCAGTAAATGAATTTGAAATCATGTGTCGGTAAGAAATTAATTCTTACCTGCACGTTTTGTATCAGTTATTGTGTTACATAACGAAATCAGTGTAAGAATATTATTTTTGAAATATTTCATCTCGAAGAGGTCAGTGCATCTTGGAGAGTTGGCGCTCATGAAAGTATGATTTTCCCCTGAGCTTCTCAGGTAGTATGATGCTAGCGTCTGTTTTCCCCAGTATACCTTGGGGAATAGTGAAGTTCCTTTTTGATGATCTCGCAACTACGTATCCAACGCAGCCCTGATACCTTAGCTGCTCGAGTCTGTTATGATGAATAGTGAAATAGGCATTACTTTTTTTTGCAATCCTCTTCTGTATCGTTGGAACGATGGCGTTTCATGTGACCGACTTCGCACATGAGTACGTGTCTTGGCCACTTCATCTCTTTCTTTGTCCTGGAGTTTTTGTTTTCGTCCAGGCGCTTCATCTATCTTTCTAAAAACATTTTGGACGGATTCTGCGGTGAACCTTTATTGCAATACAGTTCATGTTATTTTTTTGTTTCGAAGTCGCGTTTACTTTCATTCAATTTTAACGTTTGAACAGTGTTTTAACTTCCAGCTTTCGTGCGCGGTCGAGAAACTGAATGTATGACGTACTCATGAATTGTGTCGTGGCATTCAAGTACGAATTTCTCACTGTGGTCAAGGATTTTTACTTTTACTGAACAACTTTAGTTTCAGTTTGAGAGAGTGCAAAAATTGCATTGAAGTATTCATGATTACCGTTTAGAAGGAAAGGTATTTATTTCTGAGAGCAATCACATATTTCAAAAGGAGATGTCGGTTGTAAATATCAGTAGAAATAGTTCCAATTGATGTCAAATGATAATTGGTAATTTGGCTTCCTTTTTTGAATAATTAATCGTAATTCAGTTTACATACGTTGGTGAACGCTAATCTGTGCCCCTTGATAAGCTGCGACTTAGTTTTGCGCCCCAAACACTCATCATCGATGCTAACAACATCTCATAGTTTCCTCCGTAATTTACACGAGCTTTGAATTTTACCTTTCAGCTGAAGTACTAAAATTAAATGGCTAAAGAGAAAGAAATGAAGTACAAATAAAGTTTGGCTGTAAGTCTCTCTGAATGGCTTCCCACAGAAGTACACAACAGGATGCTAACGAAGAAATGAGGGGAGAAGAAGAAAGAGCGCATAAAAATTGTATGCGAAGTTTGTTGACCGAGTAGCAAAAAGTCATAATGAAATAAAAGATTGTTTTCAATTGAAATGGAGAAAGATTTAGAATTAAAGGATGAGAAATGAAGCTCAAGGTGTTAAAAAAAACTTGATAAGTAATTGAACTTGATTACAGCTTATCATGTTGGCTTAAAAGCTTTAATACGTAATTGAAGTTGAATTGATTTCTTCCAGGTATGGAAATATAAGTCGACACTGCAATTTTCATATTATATGAAACTAATGAACATGACGAACATTACAACTATCACAAAGATAAATGTATGACGTAGTATGAAGATATTCACGCAAGCTATTAGCTGATTAATTGTCGTATTTCAATCACAATTATAAGATAATGCTCCGCATGTTACTGCAGATTAATTAAGCATAATGATGAAAACCAATGTATCTATAGAACATAATGTTAAAAAAAAAAAGGTTTCAGATTTAAAAAAAATGGTCTTCACTGATCTAAAAAAATTAATCAAGATGTTGAATTTCTAAAGACAAATTACTACTTCTGAATAAACCGAAAATGAAACACTGACATCAAATAGAAAATAAGAAAAAGAGAGTTTTTGACACTCACAGTGGAAAGTTTCACTGCCGAGTCAAATGAATTTATTGACGGACGGTTTTTTAAAACGTGCGTCGTTTGTAAAATATGGAGAACTCACAAATTTGGGGCTGAATCCAGAATTTTTATATTTGTGTTTGAAAACATGGTCTATATATGAACAATATTCTTTAATAGACGAATTCGATGGCCTGGTCAGGTGGTTGCCAGTGCGGAAGGAGACTCCCCTGTGTTGTGCACACCTCACAAATAGAGCGCGTGCTACCAATATGAGAGCGCTCGCAGCGGTCACACATACATTGATATACAACTGAGGTGAGCAACATCACATCCGGAGTATCTCTTCGTTTGCAGCATGAACCGATTTTGCAATCGTTTTTGAAGTCCACACAAGACTTTATTTGAAGAAAAACTTTTTAACTGTTGACAATACTTCATTTCTTAATTTATCGGTACCGGCTCCATGCAATGAAAGGGAAGTGAAAACCCCAGTTTTTACCTCAGCAGACGAATTCTTTGCTTCACAATAAACTTGAATCCTAAAAAATTTAATCAATCCTGTGTAGTAATTTTCTTCGCGTAATAATTTGAACAGAAATTGTCTCGTGAATAGTTCATTCCTAAGCGAAAGAATTTGTAGGACGATGAAATTTCCAAAAGCTCTTTGAATTATTTGCAAAATTATTTCTGTCCAAATAATTACCCGATAAATATTTCTACTCAGGAATTCATTAAATTTTTCTGTTGCTCGTATTTAAGAGTCTATGCACATTATATAAAACCATCCGTTAATAATTGAATGTGAGTCGGCGGTGAAACTTTCTATTGTTTATTAAACTATACAGTTTTTACTTTTATTGTGTTCTTAATGCTAATGTTTTACTTTGAGTTTATTCAGAAGTAGTCTTTAAATTTATAACACCTTGATTATAACCTTGAAATTTCATAATCCCAAACGTTTCATTTTATCATGATATTCTTCGCTACGTTGTTTTTTTATAAAAGGAAGACTTCCTAGAATAAGCCTATTTCATCTACAGCAGTGTAAGTGATATATGAATACACAAGAATATAATGTAGAGTGATTTAGGTACTTCCATTCATATTCCACTGCATTTAATAGCTCATGCAGTATATAGAATTTTCGGTTAACGTAACATTTTCCTTACGTTCACTGAGACTGTGTCCCCTCAGCGAATAAAATGATAATACTAACCCGCTGTGTTAAGGTACCATAACCAGCCTTGTAAGTTCTGTCAAGATAATTGGAATGTAGCTAAGACATCATTAATTCCGTTTTATCCGTGCACTTCCACGACAGTCGCCAAGCTCTCCAGGTATCTCTCGCGTCTCCCGTTGGGAAATCGAATATATAAATTTAAGTCGCAAGCAAACTATCGGATGCAAGCGACATTACTGTGCTCCATTATTCTTAAGCGACATTTTTGTGTTCCATATTGAACAATTCGGCTAATTTATCCGCCTGCTCCTATAGTTTGTTTTATTTTCTTTCATTTGGCACTCAATCATTGTAAATAATGTTGCATTTCGGGGACTTATGCAAGCCCTGACGAATAGCATAACATCATTCCTTCGCAGGCACCGTGCGTACAGCGTTTGAATTAATTTCGTAGAATCTGAAGAAACTCGGCTGAGAAATTTTCGTTTCCATTTAATCAAGGAAGAAAGCCCAAATTTAGCGTCGCTCTAATGGTATTCGAAACTTTAAAGTTTTAATTAACAACGCAATATTGCTAATTTGTCGACGCAGGAGGATTACGGGAAAAATGTGTAGCGAAATTTACTTAAAAATTTAAATCGTGTTAGTGCATTTAAATGAAAAATAATAAAAAGTCTCTAATGATGATGTATGAGATTTCACTTTTGTGTCGAGAAAGAGATTTCACATATTTTAGCATTGGGTAAGCTACTACATATCGTTTATTTTATTTAAAACAAACATTTCATCATTAATTTTGTTCCTCGATGCTGAAAATTTTCTAAACTGGAATTATTTTTCAGAGCTTAATAATAGTTTTCGTTTTTATTTTTATTAGTATATGTAGGAGACTGTTGAGTCCTAGAATAAAGGGCAAAATTCAAACAACATAGGTGTACTAGACAATAGAAGTCACCAAATACATGAAATAATTGTATTGTGCAGCATTTCCCCATAAACAGGATGAAGGCTTTCGTATTATTCTAAAGTTAGTTTGAAATGATTTCAAGTAGCAAGGAAGGATTTGGGATTGACGCTCAGGGTCTTCAGAAAACTATGAAGGAGTGTTCGATTTTGGGATTTAGAATTTAGAGGGATTGTGTCCGTGTATGATGAGCTCCGCTAATTTTTGCGCAGGAAAGGTTACGTTAATGAAGGAACATTAAATTCCAGAGAAGTTTCCAGGAAAATTTTGATTTTGTCAACAACTTTTGATATTCTGCTTATTATCGATGATGTGTCTTGGCTTTTCTCCTGAAATTTGTCGAATCTACGTAGAAGCGAAAAATCGGCTGAAACAATGTTCGAAAAGCAAGACGTTGGGTATGCCGTTTTTCAGTGAAGAGTCTGGACTGCGACTTGATGTCAGTCTTCTGTGTGTGTGTGTGAGTGTGTGTGTGTGTGAGTGTGTGTGTGTGTGTGTTCATGTCTGTGTATGGATACGCATTCTCTTGAGGAAAGTTCACATAATTTGAAGATTTTCACGAGCACGCATGTCTGTTTATTGCTACGGCTTCGCTAGGCTAGAGCACTCACTGACTACCATTCACATGTAGTTATCTTGCTCCTTAGATACCCTTAGGGAATAATTATTCTTGGGGGAGTCTTAACATAATGTAAAAAATGGATCTTCTTGTGGATGAAGTTCCCCAACGAGAAAATAAAGGTTGCAGTATACATATTTAACTTAAACAAATCACGATTGAACAGTTGGTGATAGATGTATTTCTTTAAAATCAAAATGGTGAATTTTATTTGGCCAGTGGACACAAGAAAATAGTTGAAGAAAACTCAACAGTTACCGAGAGTGGAACTATAATCTGGTGCCTCGTTGGTCGCAGATGGTGGAAAAGGAGCAAATCAAGTCTAACAGCTAAAATGATTCGGTAAATAGGTCGCTCCATATCTTGTTTATCTACATTGTATGGCTGGATTCGATGCGCTCGTAAAGAGACGTAAGAAGTTTTGGTGTCATTTTCTTTAATCTCGCTTGCCTTCGTGGGCGTTAATGACGGGCTTGTAAATTGCTGTTATATTATGCATGTATATTTGCTGTATATGAGAATGATGTTGTCATGAACTTCCTTCTGTACTACATTGGACAAGTATAGTCTTTGGAATCCTCAACAAGCATGGCATGGGCAGTTGCAGTTATAGTCTAGCTCCGAGATTACGAGGTTGTAAGAAAAGAGAACTCTTTTTTCTTACGATTGTTGGTTTTAATTTCTGACCATTGGCTAGGTCTGGAGTTGCAGCCTTCACCAGTTACGCCGTCAGTCATTTTCATGCTTATAATGAGTCATAATTTCTAATTTTTTTCAAGTCCACGAATTTTTGTACTTCATCACAAATTTTGTCAGGAATTGCTCACTTTTTGGCGACGATACATTGCATGAATTTCATAATAAGTTATAAGGAGATTTTCGTCGGTCACCCAAGTTATTGGGGCGAATATAGACGCGCCTAGCAACGCCACGAATTTTGTAAATGAAAAGGAGAAGGAAAAGTGTAACGACTTGATTGCCTCACCGAGCATTTATTAATCACGTAGTAAATATTTTAATCTGATGGGAAACATATATGTTTAATAGTAAAAATTAGGCCAAAGTTTAACCTATATAGTTAGGCAAAAGTTTGCTCTAGTAAAACAAGCGTGAAACGATGAAGTAATTCATATTGTATTTATTCCTTTAAACAATTAGTAAAGCCTGTGGCCCCGCCGCTAAAAATACACCAAAAGGCAGAAATTAACATATTTCGG
This sequence comes from Platorchestia sp. MABIK, assembly GCA_014220935.1. Taxonomy (NCBI): domain Eukaryota; kingdom Metazoa; phylum Arthropoda; class Malacostraca; order Amphipoda; family Talitridae; genus Platorchestia; species Platorchestia sp. MABIK. The sequence goes on along the minus strand of JACJUY010000189.1, from coordinate 50,468 downwards.
GAACCGGCGGGACGTGTACAAAAAACTGATGATGGAGTTAAAGAAATTCCGGTTTGAGATTTTTAATTAAATTAAACCAACGATTAGTAGCAACAGAAAAGTTAAACGAATCGATGGGCGAGGAGTAGCACTGATCGGACCCGAGTGCAAACACGCAGCTCTTACCACACGCCAGCGCCCGCCGCTTGACCCGAAAAACCTAGCCACAATGGCCTGTTGGAAAAACAAAGACTTTGAGCCTTCAAGGACATAGAATACCCCCGAAAACCCTTCAACCCCTACCGAGGCAGCTGATAAGGTATCAGCTGCTGAATTGCGTTTAAATTCTAGTTATACGTTGTAAGTTCATAAAGTTCCCAGTTATAGGTTATACGTTATAAGTTCATAAAGTTCCCAGTTACAAGTTATACGTTATAAGTTTATAAAGTTCCCAGTTACAAGTTATACGTTATAAGTTCCTAAAGTTCCAAGTTATGAGTTACACGTCATAAGTTCATAA
>JACJUY010000189.1:0-39235 GCA_014220935.1 Platorchestia sp. MABIK | reverse complement strand
GGAGCGTTTGTCGATGGAACTATACTCATCAGTGGGAGATCAGGATAAGTTTTGGTCGACGACATCGAGCTAAGGAAGCCCTGAAAGGCGAAGGCATGCCATTTCAGTAAATATGGAGCAGTGGGCGCCAAACCTCTGAGCCTCTACGAGGGAAAGTTTCATGAAACACGGCGAGTCAGCAACCGATTCCTGATGTTCTTTTAGCATCGTCATTTCGACATAATTTTGAATTAAAATTCAGCAAGTTTGATCGGTACTTTCAAATTGACAATGTGCTTGTTAGAAATTTTACTTCACGTGTCAATAGTTTCATTGGATTGTTGGGGATTTAAATTTGAACATCAGTAATTTTTACTTGATCCCCTGTAATTTTAACTTGGCCTAAGTAATTCAAATTTAGACGTGAGTAATTTTAAGTAGAATCTAACTTTCAATTGAATGTTACTAAATTCAATGCGAAATTTGTTTATCTTAATTTGAACTTCATCATTAACTAATTGAGTGTTGAAATGGTGTAAGCGTATACCACTTTGATATTGTTCATAGATTATGCACGACTCCACAATTTGGAGAGTTTTACAGCAACCTTGTAACCGCCATGCTGAGATTTCGAGTTGTCAATTACTTTTTCCCTTTGGTTTCTTGTACACAGTTTGAAATGCCTCCCTTTTAAGCCGCCGCCGAAGCTCATTTTTTCAAGAATGTTAGCCCAGCTCCATACTTGCTTGACCGTCGCCGTGTTTGACGAGCTGGTTGGTTTGAGGACTTTTTCGGATAAAATTGCATGAAGGATAGCGTTTCTATGCCTGAAGGAATCCGTTCATTTGGTTTTAGTAGATTTCTGCTTGAATAATTTCAATTAAACCTCAAAACTTTCCACTTCTCGAAAATGTTTCAGTTCTAAAAGAAAATGGTGAATTTCATTAATGTTTTTGAAGACATGAGCTGTTGAAACTTTTGTACAGCTCGTCCGCGAAATAAATACGCCAGCTAATAGGAGTCACCTGATTGACCATTTCTTGAAGGAAATTCACAAACTCAGCGTGCTGCACACTATCTCGCGTAGATCACAAAAATTAACGTTCATCGACGTTCAATAGTGCACACATTTTTTTGTTTTGCCATGCTGTTGTTCTGTCTCCCGCACATCATTTCATTCTTTTTTCTCGGAGAATAGCAGAAGATTGTTTTCCTGGTACCACATATCGATGTCATTTAATTTTCATTTATTCAAATCATATTCACATGCATGTTAATTACTACATAATGTGCATCAACAATTATTATTTTTAAAAGCTAAAATTTGTACTTTAAACGGGAGTTGAAGATTTAATAATTTATTCCCCTTTTTTATGCGTAAAAATTCAAATCGGATGTTGATGATTTTAAACTGGAGAATCAGAATATCGCCCAAAACATCGGTTGAGAGCACACTGAAATGTTCTCGTGCTTGAATTTAGTGTTGCGGACATTTGATTACGTTCTTCATACCACTGGCCTCCTCAGTTAGTCTCCGGGGAAGTTCATTTCCTTAATTGAATGGAAACTACTGGCTAATGCGCTTACATTGGCGGACTTCTGATACGAAAACCTTGTTACGAGCAATTGTTTCTGATTTCAAATTCTAGCTGCTTTCTCAAATACTGGTTGAATTTTGTGTGACTTTAGTTTTCATAATTAGTGTTTTCGTTGCACTCTGGAATTGTGCATCAATCAAGTACTTGAAAATGTTCGCTTCGGGGTGTAGGTTGGAATTTTGCATTAATTAATGTTTTGTAATTTGTGTCATTTGTGGCTACTAATGTACGCACTTCTTTCTGGTATCAATTGACGACACTTTTGTGTCCCTTTTGTAACCTTCGTTGAGTACATGTCCATCCATATCGCTGAATCTCCGCAACTTTTTGATCTGGACTTTAAATTATAGGTCCTTAACTTTTTCCATCGTGAACGTCGTTTTTTTCGTTGCAATTTCAGGTCCCTTGGAGTAAGCATCGTATCTTTGCTTTCATGATATTAATGTAAGTTTTATCTAGCAAAAGGCAAACATCGTTGAGTTAGATTGTGTTACCTCTCGGCCTATAGTAATAAGAAGTTTGAGCAGCTCTGATTCTGCGTGGACTCAAGAACTTTGTATGAATAAGAAATTTGCGTTTCAAAACTCTTTGGATTTAACTTGTCGATTATTTCAAACACTCCACAAGACTTTGCAAGTTAGAAGGCGCTTGTACGTGATTTAATATTAATTAGGGCTGAAAATTATTCATCACTGTTTGACCTTCGACGTCAAGAATGACAGATTTTTGGTGCAGTCATAATTTAATCGTGAAACTGTGTGAGCAAACAATTTAAGCCTGAATCATTTCCACAGTTCGATTTCTCTATTTTCAAGTTATTATTACTACAGTTGAACGCCAATCCACATAATAGGACTTTGCAGTCACTGATGCATTCTGATTATACGAGTCGGTGAGGAAGAGAGTCTGACATGTAATCGAGCAGCACAGGTTTGTAGGAAGTAAGTTATTTTCTTATTAATTATCAACTCAGTACTCCTGCAGCTCGGTACAACTAAATTAGTAATGCGAAACAGAAGTCGTTTTAGCTTTTGCCGCAGTTTTCTTGTACCGTGGCTGAGCGTGCAAGTGCAGTAATCGTGTCAGGTAACTTCTTTGAGCGGCACCGAACTGCTGAGGGCAACCATACATTAATGTTCATTATTTACAAATCTTATAGGCCAGCTGTATGCGCTGCGGTAACGCTCTATTGTTTGTACGGCACTATATTGCCACTAAAAGTAACCAATCTTGGCTGTTTTTTGCCAGAATTACTGTTCAAAATCCTCCGTGAAGTGCATTACCGCGCTGAATTGCAAAAATCCAATAAAGACAATATTCCGATTTTAAACCGAGTGGAATGGCTTGTCCCTGGTAAATCGGTGGTAGCTTCATTGACGCATGCGTTTCAATATTTTGGTATTCTACAATCTTTTTCAAACATTAATGTAAATTCAATGGGAGAGTCCCTCTTCGCAAAAAAAATTATCATTGGGCATAGAACCGTAAAATTTGGTGTACAGATAGAAAACTAAAAACTTAACTTCTTGCTATATAGTGTAAAATTTCGATTTCCTCGTAAAAAACGTTATACGCACACAAAGCGGAATTTTTTTTTTTGGGGGGGGGGGTATTGAAATGAATCTTCTCAGTCAATTTTGGAGCAAAACTCGAGCAATACGGTGATGGATAAAATTTTCAAAATTCTTATTTTGGAGTTTAAAAAATAAAAGAAAAAGTCAAAATTTTTCGTAAAATTTCGTACTTGTGATATCACAACTTTTTTTCGAAGAAAAAATTTAAAATTGCACGACCATCGCCGTATTGCTAGAGTTTTTCCGCATCCAATGATATCCATATAATCATTGTGACTGACGGAGAAGATGACTGACTGACTGGCATTGTGACTGAGGAAGAAAAAATGACGGAGAAGATGCATTTTGAAACCCCAAAATTGGCACTTTTCAAAACAGACAAAATATAGAATAGTAAACATACTTATTTTCGTTTTAATTTATATGTGGGGCCAGCTAGGGCCCATGTAATTATTATACAGTAACAAAGAGACAAAGCTGATGTCGAAGTTTTGAAATATATCATGATTTTTACCAAATCAAAGGGGTACTCTCCTCTAAAGCCGCGCTGAGTGAGGCGGAATTCAAAGCGCGTATATGTTTCAAAAATATTGTACTAACTTTACTTAAGCTCATAAAGGCAAAAGACATTGTGTTCTAGATTATTACAAAAAATAGGCCTGATCAAAGGATTTAGATATAATTGATTTCCGAGGCTGCTCAGAATGCACTCTAGAAATTAAGCCTTGTTTACATCGTTTTAGATGTTTTTGATCTCCCTGACTAGTTTTGCGATTGCTTCGTAATCTCGGGCTCAGTAAGCATTGGGAAGTAAAATTCTATTCTAAACTATGGCTCACAAAGCCTTTTGAGTGTTTTCTAAAACGCAAAGGCGCATCATTAACCCTAATGAGTCATTAGATCGCCGTTGTTTTCATTTGATTTAACTGCGTGCTGACCGGTCAGAAAAAAATTCAGAAATTCATTTTTTCTCGGTTTTAAAGAGATCTGTAATTGATAAAACATTGAACTGGGCTTTTCTATACCTTACGGGGGTACGGCTTGGGTGTTAGATTTAATCAAGCTGACCGCCAAAAACTTTTGTCGGCTTGCAATGAATTTTAAGCTAACTGAAAACTGATAGATTTTTTATCAGGAGGTGCAAAACATTGCATTTTCAATTTTACAGAGTCCATACCCCCCTGCGTTCTACCTCACAAACATTGTACAGAGGTAATCCTTGAACGCATTGAAAACGAAGCAACACAAACAATACTTGTGTTGTCTCCGATATCCCTTGATTGTATGAACGTGCGATGAACTGCGTATAGGTCTAATGCTAATTGAGCCATTAGAAAATACTAATTGGTGTACGTATTATGGCTTCTTATTACGATGTCGTCCAGCTACAGTTGATATTTTTCTTCATTTTACCACTGGTACTTTAAAATCGCTTGCGAAAAATGAGTTCTTACATCTTTTCTGATGGTAGCAATAAATACAAGCCATTGTATCTTTGTACTCTAACCTCTATTGGTAAATTTACACCAACTGTTTGAAAGGTTCAAATAAATTGTGCGTCTGAGAAAGTTTTACTAAAAATATATGAAGAAATTATCAAGAAGTGTGACCATCTAAAGAGGCTGCTAAGTGGCAGTAAAGAACATGGAAGAAAATTATAAAACTTGAGACGTAAAAGCAGTGGAAAACTATAATTGTAATAAACTACCATGAAAAACAGTCTATATTGCGACAACGAACTCCTGATGAACCATAATTTATTGCACGTGTAAGTACGTGATGAAAATGTCCGAAGTAATGAAAGTAATTCGGTGCTAAATTGTGACCCTGCAAGACTACGTACATGCATGCAATCTGTTGAAATTTACCTTATAAATATGAGCAAAAGTTACGCTACTCTTATACTTTAAAATATAAATGGTTGATAAAAATCGAAGCTAAGCTGATACAGCGCTTCCAGTGCGGTCGTAGAAATAATGTTTTTGAAATCAGTAATCAATAAAATTTATTCAATAACGAGTATTGGAGCAAATTTACATGGACAGTTATAACAGATCAGGGTGGAACTAATATTCTCAGCAGACACTTTTAATACTCTGAAGCGCTGCTAGCCTCAAGTGCAGGGGCTTACGCAAAATTTGTTTCTGAAAAGCTCCGAGTGTGTTTCTTATTTATATGGAAATGTACTCAATGCGTTCTTCATTATTATCTAGGGAATAGTTGGCTCAATTTAAAATCTAAGTCAAAATATATAATATACACACTGCTCTTCGACCTGATAATGGCACTCTATCATGTGTACCTAACAGGCGAATGTCATACAACAGACAGTGAAAGAACAAAAAAACGGTTTATTGATTTTTCTTTAACATCTGTTTTTCAAGTGATACAATTATCGAACTTTATCGAAGTGATATTTTTTCAAAGTTGCCAGTAGCATTATTGCAAGAGGCTACAGTGACAGAGAAATTGTGTGTAGGCAGCAGCGATCTTGATTTGACATAAGAAAACCATGTTTAGGTGTCAAAGTTTTCCGTCATGTTCAGCACCGTGATTTCTCCGATTTGTAAATCCCACTTTCCAGGTTATTTTGTACAGTGTATGGAAGTTCCAATAAGACATGAAAAAACAGTTCTTTTGGTATCTCAGAAGGGATATTATAGGAATCGGGTCTAAGCGCAAGCGAGCTATCTTTTCCATGCAATCTCATTTAAGCATATGTGCTCACACTCATCTTATTGCACCTCCCATAATTGTTCGCATTTCTATGTTACAACTTCACTCTTTTTTTCCATGGAGCATCATTGAGCGTGTTTATCCTAGCCCAATAGTTTGAGTGTTTCTTCAGCGGAGAAATGCTTCATCTTCATTTGTTAAATTCGCTCCAATAACTTTACTCCCCGCATTGGAGCAGTGAGCGGTCTCTCAGAACTTGCTGCTGCCTCGAGCCTGTACTCAGCGGAACTTGTCGAGTCCCTAACTTCTGTCTCGTGTCCCTCATCGTGCATTGATGGTCGCTAGCGCGTGCTCAAATCTGACCCAAAATTAACCAAAATTGTCGTTTTTTCTCGTGTGCACTCAAGGGATTGCATTACGAACTCGAGTCGCGGTTGATGTCTTTGCGCTTGTTTGGCTCGGCGTGACAAGTTTGCGGTTGATGCTGCAAACTTGTTTCTACATTGCCTCGAATTGGTTTCTAAAATTATAACGAAGCATTACATTGCTACTGCTGTATAGAGACCACCTTATGACCTCTGATGCATCTTAATTTAACTTATTATGTTTTTATATATGTATAATGTTGGAAATACAGAATTTAGGGTCTTTCTTTTTAGATGGTTTTTTATTTTTGACAGGTGAACCCGTCTCATAATTAATTCCTTTATTTGATGTTAGATTTTTCATGAATTATTGCATTGCTTAATGAGTGTTGTTAATATAGGCCCTGAAATAGGTCACACCCAGTTAAAAATTCATGCTGTGTTTAGGTCGACAGGTAGCAGAACATAGTGAAACATGGCCGCGGAAGGTCACCATCGGCCGCTCTCGACCACAATTTGCCGTTCGACGGCTATCCGCTAGTCTAATTTGGACGTAAACAAGTCAGGAAAATCGAGCGCTTGCTCGATTATGAAGTGGATTCTAATAAAATGGACATGGCGACCAAAAAACGGCTGCTTTCCGAATAAAACACGGCTAGAATCTTGCCTACCGCGGCACAGAAACTACTTGAAACGTCTTATTTTTTTAACTGGGTAATGCTAAAAGTCACTGTCGTATTTTTCTTCTGAACACAATTTTATGCACGGCTATTTTGTATCTGAAAACAGGCTTTTCTTATGTATATTCCTACTAAATTAGTTTTGTTTCTGGGTGTTCAGCTGCTCACTCGCAACATGTACGGCTGGAGCAAAAATTACAAATGTGCTTAGCCTGCATATGAATGACGATGGACTTACGGACCACTTGAACGTTTACTACGCGGCCAAGGGTAACGCAGAGGATCAATATCTTTATTTTTTCTGTCGGAAATTTTAGAATTTAGCATGATTTTCACTGTTTATTACCCTCTTTTCACCTCAGAATTTACCTCAAAAGTGCAGTTCAGTTTCATTTGAAACTTTCTGTTGCTTGCCTGTGCTCTACGAGATAGGCTGTCTTCTATGTTGCACATGAACGACGAAATAAAAATATTAACCTAACTTACTGGAGCATACCATACATTGGCAAGGGTCAAATCTATCTCCAGGTACGCTATAAAACAATGCTTGGGAGGAATGGAAATAAGAACGAAAATGAAAGTTTTAGCCATCAAGTGTTGATTTAGTTTTCATTACGTTGTGACTATAATTTTTTGATGTTGAACTTTAAAAAAATACGGTGGAGGATGAAATTTCACTTTTTTACTGAAGCAATTGTTGGTAACTGAACTACAATTTCAGGTTAACGTTTATTAACTTTTAAAATATTTGATCTCCTCGAGCAATGCAACTGTAGAATAATTATTTAGGTGCGATAAAAAAGGCAGGCTGAACACGGAACAACGTGTGAGCCCGAATAATTTCACTAACATATTTTTGGCATCTAATGGTAACATAATTTTAATGAATACAGTTCAATTAATGTGAAACACTTTTGCTCAACACAAACTGAAGCGATCGAACAGTTGCACAACAAGAGAGGGGAAAAGTTATGTTCATATTGCTCAAATAAAATTAACAGTTATGTTTTAAGAATGATTCAACGGAGAACTGCACGTTCTAGAAAAGCCTTTGAACTACATTAATTTCGGAGAAATTTACCGTACATCATAAATTGTCTATTAAGGAAGAGACAGTTAATTCCTTACAGCCACTCGTATCAATACCGAGATAAAACATAATATCCAAAACTTTTTACATGGTCCGTGAGATTTCTTCTTACGAATATCATGAAACAATTTGATACTCGCAGACTATTTCCCAGATAAACATTTTGCCCTCTAACTCTAAAGGTTACCCTCCCCAAGCGTGAATCTATTTTACTGTAGATAACATAAATTTCCAACGTTTTTCATTGTAATCTTTTTTGCTTCTAAAATTGAGTTGGCGCTAAGAACTGGATTCTTGGAGCCACCTCAAGGTTAAGATTTTACAAAATGCCTTTTGCCATTTGTTATTTTGTTCATCGTATCATTACGAAGAAAGTAGCTTTTTTAAAGTTTTATTGAAATGCATTCGAGAGCAAATTACGGGGCTACGAATAATCTCGGGCGAAACTGCAAGTTTTTACTGGACGAGGCACATTTTTGTGTGTTTCTATGCCTTCTTACTTTTGAGCCGTGATTTCTGAGTGGAGATTAGGCCCAGGATCACACTAGAAAACAATTGAGAGCATGTCTGACCACGCCTGGACGAACGGCCATTCTTTTGGTGCTCCCTCACGAGCTTGTCGAAATCACGCTGAGATGGAAACAAAAGACGCTTGTATTGAACTTCGCCCTAGTCTTAGGTTGAAGGAAAAAATTTCTTTCTTTTAATGAATGCCATTAACTATGTAGAATTTCACAAACATTCCGTGCTTAGCTTAACTTCAATCCGTTTTTCCTTGCTCAGAGCGGAATTTGGATTTCATTTTTCTTTCTGCTGGGATGTAAGATTAAAAAAATTACGACTTCCTTAATCGCAAGGTTTGTTATCTACTGCTTATCTTAAGTTCAAGTTTACGCTCGAAAAATTGAGGTTAGCTGCAAAGGTATAGCGCATGCAATAACAAGGTTTGATAGAATATGAGGATTTGGGTAGCAGCTCCAGCCCAAAGTTAGATAGGTGGTAACGGTAACAGTATCGTGCAAACAATCATGATTGGTTGCATGAGGGATTAGTTTGAAGCTTACGCTCATTACGCCCATAAATACAATAATAAGGATTGATATTATGTGGAAATCTTTTCAAGCTTTCAATCATGGGTTCTGTTTATTTCCCATTTCCATTCATTGCCCAAAGTTGTATCGACACATGTGAAATATGATGGAAAGGTTTTTGTTTCCGGAGTATTAAATTTTGATCTCCTTTTAGGCGTGTGTACATATACATCGTGAGCGGAATGTTCTTGCAGTTGTGTTACATGAGCTACAGGACTGGTGACGTTTCAAAGAATGATTTAATTAATTTATTTGTCTTGTAATATGCTCAATGAAGTAACAATGCTTAGAAATAGGTTGTACATGGCTGATTCATGAGAATATCCTTAACAATACTTCAAATACACACACGACAAGCATTATACCTACAAAGTTCTAGGTCATAATCTTCAATAAAGTTATTTTTAAAACAAAGTAAGCGTAGTTTAGCTGTGTTAATTACTCCCTAATTGAATAACATAGTCTCTATATAATACTGTGCATAAGTGATAATAATCACTGGAAAAACCTAGTTTGTTGCCTGAGTAAAACTATTTTGAAGTGTGTGGCTATTTCCTTTTCTCTACAAGTGGGAGGGGATCAATGGGATAAATGTGTTTCTTTCTCGTTATGAGACTTGCTTATAATTCCTAGTATAAAATATCTTCCGTGTTTTCATGCTACAATACCACAACGATTCTTCGACAGCCAGAAATGCTGTGAGACATTCAGGGTAGTTTTTGCAAGTTAACTTGATAACAAAACGTCAGAGTTTTGAGGGTTTTATTTAAAAGACTTCTTCGCTCGCTTATTATTTTAGAATTTTGTTCTGAAAGAAGAATATCTAAGCACTTAATTAAGAACCCTGATTTTCCTTCAATCGCGTGGTCGAGGGGGATCTTAAATTATCAAATTTTTCTTTTTCGCTCGTGAAATTATACTTTGATTAAATTGCAAAATTAAACTGAGCATACTTGAAGGGGAATGCAGTTTCTACTCTGAACAACCTGAATCAACTGACGGAACTATTTACGCGCCATTTTTAGCGTTACGCTTTCTCTAGTTTCCACCAGAGCCATAATATGAACTGAAAAATAAACTCCTGTGTGTGTGTTTACCTCGTTCGGAGACATAATTTTTACCGTCGTTCATGACAAAAATCATGAAATTTAAGAGTATTATGGTGAGAAATTGAGGTTTCCTATAAATTAATTCTACCCTTATTTTATGCGTCAAAAAAGTATTCTAACACGGCATGATGAGCTTCACCTTTTGAATGCTGCCTACAAACACTAGTTCAAAATTGAGTGAAAAATGTTGAATCTAGTACACAGTTTAATTCCGAATTGTCCATCACAGCTCATGGCGACATCGTTTTACGAATTAGAAGTATCATTTGCCAACAAAATTTGTTTTCAACATGATCATTGAGGGAAATGTCGGTAATCGAAAATATCAATGTGGATTTCGCCTAATTTTCTGTCTTCATTTCTTGAGATAGTTTTCGAAACATTCTTTACTCTGTTCCATGCATTTAAGCCTCGTATTTTCCATTACTTGCCTACTTCACGAAACGAGTTTGGTAGACTTCCAAATGTTTTTGCTAAATCAGTTTATTTCTTTTAGCTTAGAAATTTTTAATTGATTAGATTTTCAACAGTCTGATATGTTTTTTTCACCTTGTGAATCTTAGGCTTAGGATCCAGTTATTTCGTTGTTATGTATTCTCCGAGAAATAGAAACTACTTTCCCAGTTTCGTTCAAATTCTTCCTTTGATTCTCGGAGAGCTCCGAAAATTGCGGCCTCATTTCCTTAGGTAGTTTTTATCGCCAGGCTCTGTCTGATGTTCGAGAAGTTCGTAGCCTCAAAGCCTGGGGTTCTGCATTGGGCTGAGTGCAGTACTAAACGCATCACGTGGGAGGTAGACCACAGTCGTGCTGTGGCCTTCAGGGATGATTGCTTCGATTGATGTCCAGAGGACGATAAAACAATATAAAGTTACCGTTCCTTCAATTGCCCCTGCCGAAATAGTGAATTCGATCTCCGAAGAGTTCATTCGGAATTTTTCGGAAGGTTAGATATTCACGAGCCTCCAATATTCTGGTAAGCTTTTGAGTGGGCACAGAAAAAAATTCCATTGACTTCTCTAGGTTTACTTTGCTTGTTGCGAATTTTTTTATATGGAGAATATTCACACACTGATTTCCATTATTCGAAAAGTGGACTTTGATAACCGATGAAAATCGTCATCCTCTTCAATTTTTAGAACAGATTGAAAACCTTTGTGAATTATGTGTTTTTTATTGGAATTGTATCTTGATCTACATTAGACGAACAAATAATCGAGCAATTATCTCAGAGCATCGTCGGAATAGGTATTCATTTCTTTCCTTGTGGGTAATCGAATTGCTATTAAAACCATTTATTTTGGATATTTGTAAAAGTTTTTGTTTCTATTTTTTGATAGATTTCACGGTTGGAGACGTGTGAATGCTCGAAATATTCGGTGTTTAATTCTTAATTTATGTTGTTTATTAGTTATTTTACTATTACTATTTACTATTCTCCAGAAACGTCACGTCAAGGCCAGGCTGGAGTATGCCAACGACTATTTGAACAAGCCAGCAGAGTTTTGAAACTCAGTACTGTGGTCAGATGAAACTAAAATCGAACTATTTGGGAAAAACAGCACAGATCATGTTTGAAGGCAACAAAACGAAGAGGATAAACCAGAGTGCACGAAATCCACTGTTTAGTTCAATCACAGTGTAGGGATGTTACAGCTCATCAAGGGTAGGTAAACTTCACATCATTGAAGGAACCATGAATGACAGGAAATATTGTGAAACATTGGAGGAGCAACTAAAACTTCAGCTCGTTTGTTAAAATTGAAACGTGGATGGACGATCCAACAAGGCAACGATCCAAAGTATACTGCAAACGAAATCGAGGAATTGTTGAGGACAAAGAAAATTAATATTTTAAAATATTTTAGTCAATCCCCGAACATGAATCCGATCGAAAACTTGTGGAGGGAATTGAAATTGAAGATTCAGAAGAGAGATATCAGTATCACTGAACTCATAGAAATTTACGTTGAAGAATGGAATATAACATCCGAAACTTGTAAAAGGCTGGGAGTGAACTACTCTATGTAAACGTCTCGAAGCCATAATTAATAATAATGGCCATGCAACGAAGTTTTGATAAACGTACATATATCTTGGAATGTGTTGTAAACTTTTGTTCTCGTACGTATTAAACATGTTCCAATACATTTTTTCTAATAGATATTTATGGGTTTCAGATATATTATTAATATTTTTATACTACTGTTTATATATAGTCCAATTTTCGTAATTGTATGTTGTTTAGAAATGGGGAATCAGACGATTTAATCAAAGTTGTTGTGTTATTTATCTGTATCTATAAATACAAATAGCCTGTGAGCTCTTGTGAACGTTCATCAGTTTAGTCCGTGCACTAAAGGATATGAAAATTTGGACTAGCAGAAAATTTGGACTGTGAGAGATAGTCCTCGACAACAATCAAGTGAATGGCTTAGCTCTCGTTATAATTCTTCTGCTGCGTCAGTCTGATTAAATTCGAAGTAAAATTTAATAACAGGTTCAGCCATGTTCGTTTTTCGGTCTGATAGCTAACAGCATATATCATTCTAGAAATCAATTTTGGTTACGTCATTTGAGGTATGAAGTTTTGCTCGATTTTTAAAACTCCAGTTAACTACGGTTTTTCATGCAAGTGTGGTACGATGAGGAATGTTCCTGTTTTAGCTTTCCAGGGCTCAGTCGTTTAACGCTTCTGAAGGGAAAGTTTACTCCTCTCATCATCCTACTCGGATATACAGGGTGCGGCCAGCTAACTTTCTTATTTCGTATGGCGATATAAGAAAAAGTAGTAAAGATATATTTATATCTATTTGTCATACAAAATTTAAACATTTAAAGTTGGGGTTTACATAGTTTTAAAAATCATATCGATTAAGTGACGCCCCCGTTATTAATACGTTGGGTGAACCAAATTCTGGTGTTTCTCATCACTCTCTTCAGTATATTGATGGGCATGTTAGCCGTTTCTCCCTGAATATCTCTTTTCAGATCTTCCAAAGCTTGTGGCAGGTCACTATAGACACAGGGTTTTCAATACCCTCACAAAATAAGTCACATGGCGCCAAATCGGGAGAAGGGTCAGGCTCTCCAAATCGCCTCTCATTAAGATGAGGCGTCCTGGGAAGCGATTTCACAATACAGCTATCGATGCTCTTGACGTCTCCACTTCTTTTTTTTCTGCGCAGAACCAGTTTCCCTGAAAGTTGTCACCCACAAAAGAATAGATTTCCGGTCCGGAACAGGTCCCAAAGGCGCGACATTGAACCGATTTCGGAAAGCACTCTGGGTTGAAACCACCTAACTTCCGTTGGGAAAACAGGCGCCTACAGGAAATACACGCTTTGAGCCACTCCAACGCATGATGACGACTGAACCACAGGGTCACACAACTTTATGATCCCCTCTCTCGAACGAAACCTCTCCCACCTGCCTCGGGATCTTGTAGGCTTCAGAGCACTCACTTCAAAAGAGGAAGTTAACTTGTTGCATCCAGTAGATCACGTATACCAGCAAATATTCAACATTAGTGTGGGAAACGAGTGATGCATGAATATTAATGTTTTGCTTCTTCCAAATCCTACTTATAAATAAAAGAGCAACGAATTTTTACAAAGAATTTTGGGTCAATATTGAATTTAGGCCTTTCACGGAAATTAAAAATTCCGTTCCGTAGAGTCACTAAAGGAACTCATTTAAAAACGTTTTACATGAATGACATTCTGCTCGCTGATGCCTTATTTTCGAGTTATTCAACTTTGAAGTTAGAAGAACGTCGGATATAAAAGTGAAGGAAGGGACACGTAAATATGCTGTAATACGACATTAACGTAACGATGGGTGAGGTTAGGGTAGGTTATGGTAGGTTAGTTAAATAAAATAACCTATAATAACATAAATCAACCTAAAATAGCTTACCTTAACTTACCCAAACCGAGCCGTGTTAATTTTCCGCCAAGAAGTGGGCGTGTCCCGCCAGAAAAGTTGGCGAGACCCAACAATGCGGCGACTAAGCAGCCGACCATATAATGTTATTCCTATATGAACGTAATTGTTGTTATATCTCTAAAATGACGCAACAGCGAGCAGAATGTCATTCGTGTAAAACGTTTTTAAATGTGTTCCTTTAGTGATTGTTCGGAACCGAATTTTTTATTTCCGTGAAAGGCTTAAATTCAATATTGACCGAATTTTGTGATTTTCTACCGACAGAAGTTGAAAATGACCTTAAGGGTCGAAACGTTCTCCTTTTAGTATGAGACTGTCTTGATAAGAATGTTAAATTTAAAAGCGACTTTCTTTGCTCTTTTATTTATAACAGGTGATGCATTTCGTGCGTCGTCAACTGAACATAACTACCTAGGTCATCCCTATGGTTTCTCCTGAAAATTTCTGAACTTATTGAGATGCAATTTCCAAGTTGAAAATTGCCGTCGACATCTGCGCAGATTTTTGAAGTTAGACCCGCGCAGCGCATTTCAGCGCAGTAATTTTCGTGTCGGGACAGGTTGCCTTAGCATCTTGAATGGCAGCTGAGGCAGACGTGCTGCTGTGCAGAAACTGCACCATTTCACGCAGCATCTTTGCGCTAAAGGCGGTTACTGCGGTCGAGTGAACAATATTTTGCAGTCAGGCGCAGCGCCGGCGCTGCCCACCACTTGAGTCTATCACGGCCTACCTGAGTTTCCGAGATGATGTTTAATAGGGCAACGATTTTCCAGTACCATCCACATTACATTCAAAGTTGATGAAAAGCTAAATTAGTCTGATGGCAACATGTGTTACGGAAGTATTGCAGTTTTTCTTTTTTCAGTCTTATCACAAAGTAAATTTAAGCAGACACAGAGAAGTCATGACGTACTCGTATGTCCGGATAGTTGAGAACTGTTCCGAGTATTTTTGAGGTATCTCAAGTACTGATTTTCAGGGGGGAAGGGTGTCACATTGGTCAGCAGAAAAACTGTCAAAATTTCTATTTTTTGAAAGTTTTTGGAATGAATGTCTTACATTTTTTCTGAACATCTTCCACAGTAGCAAAATGGAGATTTCCGTTTCGATTTTCATGTAAATTTTCGTTTTTTGGAACCCAATAGAATCACCTAAGGCTAAATCAAGTGAATATGGAGGGTATAAGACGGTGGGCATGTTGTTTATGATCGTAAGCTGTATTATTTTCTTCGAAACGTAAGCAGGCACTTGGTGTGATTTCATGGCAATACTGTCTCAGTCTCCTCGCGATTTGTGCCTGTCCCTCAACTTCTCGTACTTATGCAAAGTTACCGAAGCTTTGCAAATGTTTCAGCAGGCGATTTTACGACTTTTAAACATAACTTTATGTCACTTCATTCCTTGAATTCGTCAGCCATCATAATATTCGCATACGATCGTTGATCAAAACAGGGCTTGTGGCTCGAGCTCAAGCTCACATTGCTACACTCTCAGCTCTGAAGCGTCGGATTTCACGTGATAGCACGCTCGTAAGTTAGCTCGTGCAGGACAACAGCCGGAACGACTTTAGTCCGGGAACTTTCTGATAGTACTTCGTTTTGACATTGATAGAAAAATAGGATCTACAGTGCGTGGGAAAATGATTGAAATATTTTAACCCATATCATTTGTCCTGCCCTGTAAACTAAGCAAATTCACCAGTTTTTAGCCACTAGTATACGTGATGCGTAAACAATTACTGCTGAAATAACTATTGTTAATTTCTGTATTCCGTTTATTGTTCACGCATTCCAGTGTTGCGGACAGCTTCACAAAATTAATCTTTGCAATAGAATCACTTCAACTTAAACACATGTAGACAGGAAAATTTCCCACTGTATTATTAGAAAGTCATTGGTACGATTTTAGTTCATAAGGTTTCGTTTTTCTCTCGTTTTGATACTTTTGGTATTCATAATTACTTTCTTAAACACAGTACTTCCGAGTAAAAACCCTGCCAGTGAACAACACCGAATTCATTTCATGTGCCCGATTCATAGCCCACAGTTCCTTTCCTAGTTTCTCGTTCGATTCAGTGTAAGACTTTTCGTAAGGAAAGCCTCTCATCCTCTCACTTTTTCCTAAATTCAGAGCAGGCTCGCCTCCACAAAGCCCTAAGTGATCCGTACCTTCTCTGAAAGCGTAAATTTTCTTTGTCGTCGCTTTTTCTCGTACGTGGAGCTATGCTCACTATAAAGTAAAGGGTGACACTCGGAAAGCATTGGCTGATTTTGTTTAGTTAATTCAGCCCGAGAATGCAATCGCACAATGAGGGGAAAAATTACTCTTGTGGGATTTGATGAACATGAAAGCTCTAAGCCCCGGCTTAGCTACAACTGAAAGCGTGGGAGCTTTTACACAATTTCCCTCGAGGATTTGATTCAATTTAGTTACAGCTAATCGTATGTCTCTCACGTTGGATAGCTGCGATGTACTGGGATTTTAATTTGCATAATCATCCACTTTGAGTTCATTTGCAAAATATTACTTTTTAGCTCCAAGCGTTTGTTCTTCTTTCCGAATCTGAGATGGCATTTCTCTTGCAAGGGTAGACAGGGAACATCTATCGCTTAAAAAAAATGAAAGGGAACAAACGTTAGAATTTCTCCACAAAAATTGCTCTATCTGGTACGCGACTGTTATTTTAAACTGTGAATAGAAATAAATAGCTGAGGTGAACGATTTCATCCTAGTATTATTTAATTGCCTTATTCAAGTCAAAATTCTAGTTTTCTTATGTCGTGAAAACGGTAGAACTATTTCGGTCTCTCATTTCCCCTTAATTCATGTTAATTGCGCTGCCGGCATTTTACCGGGCTGGTTGCCAGCATTTTACTGCGAGCATTTTTTGGCGACTGCAACGACAGCTCATTTCGTCGTCATTTGATCTCCTTTTCGGGGGTTCAAATGGCAAGCGCACGTGCGTTTCACACTCTGTGCGCGCACTCGTGCACTCTGGTGTGGGGTGCGTTTGATTTAGTGACAAGTAACCTGGATACTCTCTATGCTAAAGTCTGTCGATGGGCAATAAATGGCGTTCAATTCTCGATGTTGTACGCAATTATAGCAGTATCAGCATTCAGCGCTTTCGATGGGAGTTGAAGGTTTCTGTCAGTATTGCCATCTCCAGGGTTGAAAAACTTTAGTCTGCTCAGATAGCTTTGAAATTGGCCCTATAAAGATGCAAAATTCTCTTTTCATCATTCATTTCACGAATGTTAATAATTTTGCAATGTACGTCATTTACTAAAAATTTTGGAATCCCTCCTGAGAATATTTTGCCATTTCTAGGAAAGACTATATAGTTTCACCAGATGAAACTTTACCTCGTTTTTTAACTTCTGGGAACTTTTGCTTCTGTTCAAATATTTTGTAAGGATGGGAAGCGTCTAGCTTTCTCCAGAGGTTATTTTCTCCTTTGAAGTCGAGTTTAATTCATCATGTATGGTGGAAAAATATCCGTCAAAGGATCTCGCTGAAAAACAAGGCTTTTATGTGCCTGCCGCATTTACTCAACCCGAGCATTTGCAGTCTTTTATTCTACCGATGAGCTTCATTGAAAATATCCTTAATTTTTGTTTATACTTAGCTTGCTAGTAATAAAAAAAAAGGTATACATAGAAAATCTGTCAATGTGCTGCAGTTTATAATAAATTTAGTTGTTTACCTGTATTTTACTGCGAGCTTAGGAGAGGTTAGCGTATGGGTGAGAAGAGAATTTTATTTTGAGCATGAGATGCTTTTTGGATGTCCAATTCCTAAGAGATTTCTGTACATGAAAACTTTGGTCCTCAGCGTGTCGTAGAGTTTTGAAATTTACCGAGTGAACGTAGTAATTGGAGGCAAACTTTATTTCAACCAGACATGTCAGCAGAGCAATGTATGTTCTGCATCGTGCGTGAGAAGTCCACTGTAAATTCCTAAGGACTGGAAAATTTGGTCAATATTTTTCTCACTTTCATTTTACCGCAGTAATGAAATTGTAAACCTTTTGATTGTAAAGCTGAATGGTTTATAGATCGACGAAATTTACACTCAGAAATCGTTTTATCGCTGATCTCAAATTTGCACGACTTGGAAACAGCGTGGCTCTGTTTCTGCAATATATTGGTTTTACTCGTTTAATGAACAGTTAGGAATTTAATAACGATGATGGCCGTAAGCATTGAAATTGCAAGTAATAAAGATTTCACAAAATGTGAATTTAAAATAAGTATATAGTGTCCATTCTACAAAACATTTCGAACCAACTACATCTTCCGTCATCAGTCTGAAAAATTAAAAATAAGGAAATAAATCTGTCATTTCATAAAATACAAGGACACAATAAAATCTACATTACATGTAAATTTGCCAAGGATATGATCTATTGGTGCTACTGAGAACAGGTTTTTCTTTAGAAATATAGAGAGATTCTAAAATCAGAAAGTCTTAATCATTTGCAGCTAAACTTAAAATAGAAATCTTTTTAAAAATGATTTCAATGCTCACGGCACTCTTCGTTTTTAAATTCATGAAGACCATTTGGTTAAAAGAAAAATAACTTCACTGGACACGTAGAGTTGTATTCTCACTAAACAGCACCCACCAACTGATTTTATTGAAAATGGAAATAATTCCGTGTTGGGGCGATATTAGTGTGGATCATCAAGATTGGTATCCCTGTCAGTGACTAAACTGAACATAGGAATTGCTTATTATTGTTACAGTTGTTTTCATGGAATAATATTTCTTGTCTTGAGCTGTTAGTTGGAGCTTTGGTCTCATATTATTACAATGCTAACCAGTAGCGATATTATGCATGCAACTTCATCGAACATAAATATAATGCCTAAATATCCTGCTTACGTTAATGAGCGGCACTCTCCTGCGCACGCGTTATATTTCACTTTATCTTCCATCTCGGCGCCGGGCATCATAGACTTAACATGCATTTCGATGGCTTGGTATTCTTTTCAAAAAGCAATGTTTAGTTTTTGTTTTTGCTTGATTGTAAGGATTGTTTTAATTAAATGGGTTTCGTAATCTCAACGTTATTTGAATTAAAATTAGGCTTTTAATTTAGTTGTGTACCATTTTTTCGATTTGCAGAGAAGTGAATTATTTTCATTTTATAAATTTCAGTCTACACTCGGGCTTAACTTTTGAAACATATGCACGCAATACAGAATGAGAGTCAAGAGTAAGCTGGGATCAAGCGAACGTAAATTTTTGATCCATTTTTTAATTGTAGGGTCTTGCCTTTGAAAACGCTTCCAACGGTTTGACCAATTCACGATATCAGTTTTATTATTAGCCTAAATTTCTTGCCGAAAGTGAATTGAAAATAGTTCTTATTTTATTCTAAACCATGAATATTGATGAAATATTATGCATCTATTGAATGAAATTCACTAGGATTGTGCTTAAAATCACATGTTAGATGACATCAAAGCCGCGATTGCTGTTGAAATTATCAATTTTTAAAGCCACAGTTGGTGTAAATTTTGCTACGGCTTCAATGGCATACGCGACACAATCCAGCTAATTAAGGAAAATTGTCATTCACGTGGAGAAATTTTGTTCATATGAAACAACATATTTTTAATTGTACTCGAATCTTACCATGACTGATGCTACTCGGTTCAATTGTTGTGATCAAAGCACGGGTCATGATATTACTTAGTGTCTGTCATACATCAATTTGACATGTGGAGAATTGTCTTCCATGGACACATTCTTGTATTCAGAGGGCCTAAGGGTAGTCTCCCTACAGGGGGAAAAGTGCTGGCTTGAAAAAAAAATAGATATTACAAAAATGATACAATGGAAAGAAGTTGTTCAATCGAACCACTATTGATAAACTATCGATGAAACATTCGCGTTGACAGCAGAAAATTTTCCTAATTTGTTCATTTTCGTATTGCACTGAGATATATTTTCATATATCTAGGTATGTAAAACCTTCATTCGGAAAAATATTGGGACGTTTGGATGTGTAAACCTTGAACACATACTCAAGCAACTGAGAAAGTTAAATCACAAATTCATGTGACGAAAGGCAAGAATATTTCGGTAATAAAATGAAATTGGTTTAAAATTTTGTCCACAGGAATGAAAAACATTCCCGCAAAACGTCGAAATATTAGCTGTTTGTGGTTTAAATCTTTAAATATTATCAGTCATCTGTATAAAAAGTCGCTAGTCCGAGAAAGAGAACCCTTAGCGTGAAATATCGCTGACTTGCGCTTAGTTAGTCATGGTTGACGCACTATTGTGTCCCAAACCAAATTTGCCACAAAAAACTGTTTCATTTCACATCCACGGCGTAAATTTGTTAATCGGTTTAGGCAAGTTTGACACGTTTAAGTGCATCAAAAATACGTATAGCTCTTATAGCATCAAAAATGCGAATAGCTCTTCAGCCTGCAGTGCATCATTGCATGAATCACTTTGCTTCAATATAAATGGGTCAATACACAGGAAGCTGTACCTTCATATGCTTTGCTTACTTCGCAAATGCAATGGGGAATGAAAATCTTCCATTGTCGTTGATTTTATTTTCTGTTATAATTTTCATTTGGGTGGAGGGAACGAGACTTCATGCGTAACTTTATTGTTTGACTTAATAAAAAGTGAGGTTGTGAATATTTGATGTTCTGTCTTTTTCTTCAGATAACAATGTTTATTGCGATGTACCGGCCATACAAACAAGTTCAAAACTAGTTGAATTCAGTAAAGGTGCTTTCACACGATCAAATTTTCTGTCAGTCACACTCACACTCACGGACTGTGGTCAAAACAATTGCGTTCACACGTACGTTCTCGTGACTGAAGTGGCGTGCCGCTGGCTGGCTCGGCGGTAGTTTACAATGTATTGTCGGGATATATTCGCCGTGTCCAAAGCAAGCTTATTCGTTGGCTTTGCGATCAAAAAGGGGAATAAACTTTGCAATTATATATTGGGTTAATGAAAGGCTAGCTAAACATCCACAAAATCGGAGTTAGAACCAGATTTGCAGGGAGTGAAGGCTAAATGACTAGATTTCGTTCATTAAATATTTGCGCATTTCTTTTTCCTTGTCGCAGCATTTGTAAAATTTGGTTACACTAAATCTAACAAATACTACAACTGCTACAAATGTAATAATATACTTTATAATAATTTCAAGTCCAGGTAATATTTTCCGCCCGTTCTATACAGTTTGCATGTACCAACGTGTAATGGTACAGCTCGTAAATTGAATTTTTTTCTTTCAGATATCCGTTCTTTTCCTAGCAACACAGTAAATATATATAAACAACTCAAATCTGGCGCACATTTGTTAGAACTGTATAATTGAATGCACGCGTAAATCTGGCATTCGCAAGCAAATATTTTAAAATAATAATGAGCCTCTCAAATTAGTGCGTGATGAAATCTAATAATTCATATGAATGTGACAGCAGTACGGGTAAACTAATAAACCTTTAGATTTATTTCACGAAACATTTGCACGCTGAAATGAAATGTTAAGAAGAATTCATGTATAAAGTTTTTTGTGTTATTTTGAAAATGATAGATAAATTGTTGAAATCGCACTTACGGCCAAATATTGAATTTTTTCATTCTAATAAACAAAAATCATGTGCCTTTGCTGTATTTCTTGAGTGAATACTAAATAAGATTGAAAATTCTGTGTAAATGGCACTGACGCTGCAACAGGACGAATGCATTATGATATGTTTGTAACAAATTAACTATTGCTTCCCGTATCATTTAGAATACTGGAAAAGTACGCACCTTTGAATTCGGTGATACCCCCAGGAAAATAAAAGATTTCTTGAAAGCAAATGCTCAAAAATTTGTCCTAAACTATCTTCGAAATGTATTAATTTTTTTCTTCAAGCCATTCTCATTAAACTAATACTGTGTTGCTTCATTACCATATTTGAACAACTTGCTTCTTATATCTCTGCTCTTGTATTCGTTGTTTTGCAGTTTTTACAAAGCAGGCTGCTCATGAAAATAGCTAATTTATTATTGAGACCAGGCGAAAAACATTTGACACGGGAGAGCGATCGCAAACATCCTCACTAAACGCCGGGAGGGCAGACACTGACACGCAAACAGGAGTAAAGCGACAGTCAAGCCAAGCCGTCATAGAGTGCCGAATAGAGAGCGAAGAGAGCACGCATGCCCAAATATGGTGTTGCGGAGCCGTGAGTGTGAGTGTGACTGACAGAAAAACTGATCGTGTGAAAGCCCATTAAGGGGCTTTCACACGATGCTGAAAGCCCCTTGATGCTGTGGAAGCCCCTCAAGGGGCTTTCACACGATCAGTTTTTCCGTCAGTCACACTCACACTCACGGCTCCGCTACACCATATTTGGGCATGCGTGCTCTCTTCGCTCTCTATTCGGCACTCATTGACGGTTGGCATGACTGTCGCTTTGCTCCTGTTTGCGTGTCAGTGTCTGCCCTCCCGGCGTTTAGTGAGGATGTCTGTCGCTGCTCCTGTGTGTCAAATGGTCTCCGCCTGGTCTCAATAATAAATTAGCTAGTTTCATAAGCAGCCTGCTTTGTGGAAAGTGCAAAGCAATGAATACAAGAGTAGAGATGTAAGAAGCAAGTCGCTCAAATATGTTATTGAAGCAATAAAGCAACACAATATTAGTTTACATGAAAATTGCTTGACGAAAAAAATTGATACGCTTCGAACCCAGTTTAGGAAAAAATTTAGATCACTTGCTTCCAAGAAATCTATTATTTTGCATGGGGTAGCACCCATTCAAAGTGCTTACTTTTTCAGTATTCATAATGATGCGGGAAACATTGGTTAATTTTGTTACAAGCAAATAATGCATTCTTTCTGTTATGGTGTCAGCGCCATTTTCAAAGGAAAACCAATCTTATTCAATATTCACTCAAGAAATATTACAGAGGTACTTTATTTTCGTTCATTAGAATGAAAAAATTCAACATTTAGCCGTAAGTGCAATTTCAACACTTTATCCGGCATTTTCAAAAAAAATAAAAAACTTTTTCATGAATTCTCCTCAACATTTAATTTCAGCATGCAGATGTTTCGTGAAATAAATCTAAACGTTTATTAGATTACCCGTACTGCTGTCATATTCACATAGATTATTAGATATTAACGCGCAGTAATTTGAGAGGTTTATTATATTTTATAATATTTACTTGCGGATGCCAGATTTACGCGTGCATTCTGTCATACAGTTCTAACAAATGTGCTCGAGATTTCAATTGTTATTTCCATATCCTAGTCACTGTGTTGCTAGGAAATGAACGAATATAGTTTTCAATGAAATAAATTCAATTTGCAAGTTGTCCTATTACACGCTAGTACATGCAAACTGTATAGAAGGGGCGGAAAATATTACCCGGACTTGAAGTTATTATAAAGTAGATTATTACATTCGTAGTAGTTGTAGTATTTGTTAGATTTGGTGTTACCAAATTTTATAAATGCTGTGACATGGAAAAAGAAATGCACAATACTCGTATTTAGTGAACGAAATTTGGTCATTTATCCTTTACTTCCTGCAAATCCGGTTATAACTCCCATTTTGTCGATGTTTAGATAGCCATTCATTAACGAAATATCTATTTTCGGAGTTTACTCCCCTTGTTGATCGCAAAGCCAATGAATAAGCTTGCTTTGGACACGGGAAACCTATTCCGACACTACATTGTAAACTATTGCCGAGCCTACCAGCGGCGCGCCACTTCAGTCACGAGAACGTACGTGTGAACGCAAGTGTTTTGACCACAGTCCGTGAGTGTGAGTGTGACTGACAGAAAAACTGATCGTGTGAAAGCCCTTCACACTCACGGCTTCGCAACACCATATTTGGGCATGCGTGCTCTCTTCGCTCTCCATTCGGCACTCATTGACAGCTTGGCTTGACTGTCGCTTTGCTCCTGTTTGGCGTTTGCTTGTCAGTGTCTGCCCTCCTGGCGTCTAGTGAGGATGTCTGCTATCGCTCTCCCGTGTCAAATGGTCTTCGCCCTGGTCTCAATAATGAATTAGCTATTTTCATGAGCAGCCTGCTTTGTAAAAAGTGGAAAGCAACGAATACAATAGCAGAGATATAAGAAGCAAGTTGTTCAAATATGTTAATGAAGCAACACAGTATTAGTTTAATGAGAATGGCTTGAAGAAAAAAAATAATACATTTCGAAGATAGTTTAGGAAAAATTTTAGAGCATTTGCTTCCAAGAAATCTATTATTTTCCTGGGGGTAGCACCTAATTCAAAGGTGCGTACTTTTCCAGTATTCAAAATGATTCGGGAAAAAATAGTTAATTTGTCACAAGCATATCATAATGCATTCGTCCTGCTGCAGCGTCAGTGGTATTTACACAGAGTTTTCAATCTTATATAATATTCACTCAAGAAATACAGCAGAGCCCATTATTTTTGTTCATTAGAATGAAAAAATTCAATATATGGCCGCAAGTGCGATTGCAACAATTTATCCGGCATTTTCAAAATAACACAAAAAACATTTTACATGAATTCTCCTTAATATATAATTTCAGTGTGCAAATATTTTGTGACATAAATCTAAAGGTTTATTAGTTTATCCGTACTGAAGTCACGTTCACATGAATTATTAGACATGAACTGTATAGAACGGGCTGAAAATATTACCTGGACTTGAAATTATTATAAAGTAGATTTTAACATTTGTAGTAGTTGTAGTATTTGTTAGATTTAGGGTAAGGAAATTTTACAATTGCTGCGACAAGGGAAAAGAAATGCGCAAATATATAGTGAACGAATTCACTCCTTGCAAATCTGGTTCTAACTCCCATTTTGTGAATATTTAGCTAGCCATTCATTAACCCAATATCTATTTGCGGAGCTTATTCCCCTTTTTGATCGCCAAGCCAATGAATGAGCTTGCTTTGGACAAGGCGAACCTATCCCGACAATACATTGTAAACTACCGCCGAGCCTGCTAGCGACGCGCCACTTCAGTCACGAGAACGTACGTGTGAACGCGAGTGTTTTGACCACTGTCAATGAGTGCGTGACTGACCAAAAAACTGACCGTGTGAAAGCCCCTTTAAGCACTCATGCAGCAGTCTTATCGTCCGGTGCGTTATGTGAGGACTAATTCGAAAAAGTTAAAAAAAATTACGGTCACCAAACGTGATGCTAAAACAGTCCAACCATCACCAAAAAAGAATACACTTTAGTGCTGAATTAGGCTTGAACAAGCAAAACGATTGATCATACGTACATATAACACTGAAAATTTGTTCAATAGTGGATGAAGGCATTTTTAACTTTGAAGCCTATTAGAGCAACAGATGTAAGCTGTATGATGTTTGATGTATTCAAATGTTTCTTGATATCCATCGAATGTGTATTGCGCACAAGGAGCATCTTAGAAGGTATCATAAAGAATTATTCCCCGACCAACATTCTCAACACGAGCAAAAAAAAAAGAGTTCGCCGGTCGAAATCTGTGTAAAGAAGCCGAGCTCCTGCCTAATAGACCTTTTTCCTTTTACTTTTTCTTTTCATTTAGAGACGATGTCTTTCTATTTTAGTCAATAGTTCGTCTGCAGTTAGGGTTTTCTCGTTTATGTAAAGGTTTTCCTATAAATTTTGGAAATGATTAGTATCGCTCTCACTAAGTTACGAAAGGTCTGTATTTTTTCACTTTTTTAGTTTGGTTAGCACGTAAGAACAGTCTGGTCGTTTGGGTTGTAAATAAAATCAACATACGCAGTAAAATTAAGTGAAATTAGCTGGCGATGTTAATATGAAATTAAAGTTTTACGCTGTAAAATTGGCTGTCGCGGTAACCTTGAATTAAAATCACCTTAATCTGTATATTGAAATTAAACCAGCAACGGTGTAAACTCAAGTAAAATCAACTTACCCTGTGAATTCAAATTAGGTCAGTTTACTCAGTTAACTCAAACTTCATAAGCATGCGCGGTAAACTTAACCTAAATCGGTTTACGCTGTCACTCTACATTTGTCTTTAAAGTGTAATTAAGAAAGTTTTAATCGGGTAATTAACTCGATTACTGCTTTATCATTGCTGCACCTTTGTGAGATGTCTATCGCTACTTTTTAATTGTATCATCATTTCACGTGATGCGTTTTGGCAAAAAAAAATTTAGGAATGCATTTAACTCATTTAAAAATAAGGGAAAGATTCGTGAAGAGAACATGTGAACTTAAGAATATAATCATGTTAAATATATAATGAAAGTTCAACCTCTAGAGACATGTCATAATACGTTGTAGTTTTAGCACATGCGTTCCTTAAAAACTTCAAATCGACGAACGAAAATCACGGCTCGTAAAATTCTTCCAGTTGGAATTGTCACTCATTGCGTGAATGTTTTCACGCAAGTGGTTGTCTTGGCTGTGAGTGGATTGGTCTCGAATATGAGCCACTGTTTTCGTGAGAAGCAAGACTATAGCATTTTCAAGTTATTTCACTAGTTTTTAGAAATAGTAACTACTAGTGGTTTCTCAGGATAAGAAGCATCAAATGATCTGCCGTCCTCTACTGCTACTACTACTACTACTACTACTACTACTACTACTACTACTACTACTACTACTACTACTACTACTACTACTACTACGTGTCAAGCTTTCCTTCTACGCTCCCGACTCTTCAAAACAAACTTCGTAATCAAATCGTGCTCTGATTTATCCTCATCCAATTCAGTCTACTGGGTTTTCTTGAATAAAAATCGTTATCTAATGAAAATTCCTTACATAATAGAAGTAACCGTGGCAAATAAAATCCTTTTCAGCACATCATATACACAGATGAGCCACTTTTCAATGATAGCTGACCCACTCACTATTAGTCATAAACAGTGAGAAAAACGTTTCCTTTGTTTTAGTTTTGAATATTAGCGTTATGAGCGTTATGATGCTCAGATATCGATCCTATTAATGTTGCAATTGGTTTACTTAAACTAAGCGATGTATTCGCTCTCTAAAGGCTATTTGTAGGCAACGAATCAGAATGACGCTTCCCCTTTTTTTCAGATTTGATGTTGTTTTGTTGTTTTCTCGCCGATACGTGACGACTACCTTGGAAACTACAACTTCAATGAAAGTTGTACGACTGATGTATTTTCATTATTTAGAATATTCGGAGTATATGTTACAAATGCATCGAACCATATTTTCGAGCCCTTCATGTGTAAGCGCTGAAAAATCCCTCTAGTCATGTGTAACATTGATGGGATGGGCTGAGAAATACCTCAAGTCACCCGACCGAGTGAGGATCATTTCCTGGGCTGGTCAGGGTGCCGCCAAAGCCACCTCGCTTGCATTCATTAACATCGTCATCATCATAATCGTCTCACCACCGTTCTACCCGTGAGATGGGAAAACTTAGAGGAGGGGATCAGTAGCTTACCTGGGACTTCCTTGATGCATTGTGTTTTTTTTACAAAGCACTCATCCCCAATGCGTTATGTCGAATATGTATCGCATTCTTTGTCTGTATGCAACAACTCAGCATGGTAGATTTACTCTTCTATCAAGGTTATTATTACCGTTTTGCTTTCTGTTCATTAGAATTGCTTTGATGCTAATTTCTCATGGGGTGAACGTGCACTCATTACGGTGTCCTGTCTCGATTGAGGAAATCTTTACCTTGGTCTGAATTTATCGTTAGCTGGATAAAGTTCGTCTTTTTTTGCCGAAGTTCCTTAGAATATTTTTACGAGGAATCTTCTCACTCAGAGTCCCCGCTGTTTCTCTAAATAAAAAAAACAATTACCCTCTTCGCCAGCCCTTTATCCCGGGCTTGAGCTCTAATGAGAAGCAGGTCCAGAGCGGCGGGCATGGCAAGGCCTGGATGCTTCGGGCAACGAACGTCGTTCTTAGAGTCGTCCTGATTGGGCCGCACTGTGGCTCGTAAATATTGTACAACAATTTCTACCAGCGTTCAAATTTAAGCACGTATGTTTTATTACCTCAGGATCATCTCTTTGTAGTTGTTTTGTTTGTTCGTGAATTTGTATTGTTTGTTGATAAACCTCATTGGTTCATGTATTTTTGCTTCATACTGTTCGCTAACCCTACTCTTTCCTGATCAATGGAGACACTCCATAAGAAGATAGGGTTGCTTTCATTAATAAGACATCAAGTTACAAGAAGAAAAATCTTTACTCATGTCCAAAATACTAGAAAAAGTAACAAGAAATCAACTTGCAAGTCACCAGGATGAATCACATTAACTTAATCTGAATCCTCCCTCAGGAAGCATAGGATAGCCAATAGGTTTAGGTTAGTTAGTCTGTCTGTCTGTGCGTGCAATTGGGACTGGCGCCCACTAGAGGGATGCTATTGGATTAACTCAGCTAAAGATTAGCTTTCGGGACTGTTTTTCGTGCTCACTTTGCTTCTTCCAGTTTCATAACTCTCTCCAGCCTCTTTACATCTTTTCCCTTTTTCTTCTTTCCTTACTGCGTCAATGCGCAGTGTATTCCGTGTGGGAGCTCATCTTAATGTGCGTAAATTTTCTTGTCCTTACCAGATTGTCTCTTTTTTGCTCTCTTGAGATCGCTTTCGTTGCGGTTACGGAGTACCATGCTAACAAATATAAAATATAATAAATCAAAATCAACATACACACGTAAGAAACACTAGGGCTCAGGACTCTTTCGTGAACGTCACAAAAAAATCTATAGTGATTGGATGACAATCAAGTAACAATCCTCCTGCTTCTTGATCTCTCCAAAGCGTTCGACAGCGTCGAACATAAAAGACTTCCACAGAATACGAAAAACTTAGGAATAGACTCACAGTAGTTGAAAAGTTACATATGAAAACAGATCTCATGCTCCTCACATGTAGAAGAAATTACCGCTATTGATTCACTGTAATTTTGGGAATCCCCGAGTATTTTTCTTTGGCTTGCTCTTGCTAACATTTGCTATTCATAACCGATTTCCCTTAAATGTCGTCTTACACGAGAACCTCCATGTTTGCAGATGACGTCTCAATCGGCTTAACTCTATGCGGGATTACCAAAAACACAAATAAACAAAAACCTCATTGGTTTGCCGAAGCCTCTTAAGCAGCCTGAAATTGTACTTATGACCTCAATGGCTTAAGACCGACCCCGAGTTAAGTTAATTATGCATTAGTTTTAGATGCAAAGACTCTATTGAAAGTTTACCAAATCTAACTGTAACGTTAGGATACGATAAAATCGAACTAGTTGAGAATCTAGATATTTTGGGATTTGGTTCGGCCAGAATATGCCTTTTCGATCTTTTCTAGAGAAAATTTAAAATGTTATAAACTGATCCTTTAAATTTCATCGTTTAAAAAGTATGCTTCGTGAAAACCCCCGGTCATTCGCATTTCAATCTTTAGTGCTATCGCATCTTGACTATTGTAGCAAGTCTAGGGAGATAAAATCGCAGCATCTTTAAAGAAAATTACAAAAATGTATGAATATGGTAGCCAAGGTCCCGTACGATGGTAAATTCAACAACAGCGATCATGCAACTCATTTCGTAAATAAACCTGCTGGTTCCCAATGGAAAATAGATGCCTCATTCACAAAGCTCGATTTGGCTTTTCCATTACTACATCCCTCAGAGTTATGCAGGAGGTATACAATTTTTCCCACCCACCGTAACGAACCAAAAGTCAAACCGGAAAAGCGATGTTTTCGTGTTCCACTCATCAAACATAGGGAAAAAAGCTTTCTCATTATCATGTACTTTGCTGAGGAACAAGCTTCCCCAGGGTGTAAGAACTGTAAATCTGTGAAAGATGAATTTCATGCTAGTATAGCACGTTATTCTTTGTTTTATGCATAACAACTGTATGCTGCAAAACACACGTACAAACTGGGAACGAATCACGGCCGCTCGATCATTGCTCTGCATCGCTTAATTTTCGGACTGAACTTACTGTATGATTGAGTATGTGATGCGATTACTGCTATGCTAGTGCGCATTACGTGTCTTCGTATTAGAGTTCCCGACCGTCAATACTTGAAATGCAGTTTCTTCATGTTTTTACGGTCACCTTGTTACTTTTAAATATCTTGTAATACTGGAATCGTTTAGTTTAAGGACCAATGCGATATATGTAAAATTTTAGAAATGAAAATTAAATTAAAAATTTAAAATGAAGTATGCAGTGGGACTTTGACTTGAATTATCGATTTATGAAACTTGAGAGGTTTTGAAACTCACTCAAATTTAAGTTCCTTTCTTCACAATCTGTCTTTTAAATGCGCCAGCTATCATTGACTAATGAATCAAAAAGAAACGTTCAGAAATATCTGTAATTATTTCGAAAATGAAGTGAAAAGAGAGCCTTTGAACGTAGCATGTGCTGTAATTTCAACTAAAATTACCCATATGAATTTTTTGTATAAATTTAGTGAAAATTGAATGTTTTTGTTAAATACGATATAATTTGGAAAATTTTGATGACATCAACCTCCTAACCGTTTACAACTTGGAAGTATTAGATTACGAATCAAAGGTATTTGTGGATAC
This sequence comes from Platorchestia sp. MABIK, assembly GCA_014220935.1. Lineage (NCBI taxonomy): Eukaryota > Metazoa > Arthropoda > Malacostraca > Amphipoda > Talitridae > Platorchestia > Platorchestia sp. MABIK. Next base: position 8,581 of record JACJUY010000189.1, on the reverse strand, counting down.
TAAACATTAAAATATCGACTTAATAAAGTAAATGTTTATTTATTTGCTCTGGTAATACTGTATTTGCAATGTTTTTACTATCTTTCAGGAGTAATCCTTTATCATTTTTCATTCTCGAAAATATTCCCTCCCAGTATCATTTAGGAAAAGAATTTTATGAAACTATAGTACGGGTACGCACGTTATCTCTGATTGATAAACGCTTGTAATCAGGCACTTGTTGGCAGGCAAGCTCGAAAAGTTTGTTTGAAATTATCAAACAGTTGACTTCTTTATTTTACATGCACAATCATTTCATTCACTTGCTAGACTTTCAAGAACGTCATTAATCGTCAGAGATATGTTAAACTTATCATGTGTCATTGTTAATGGAGGTTATGTCCTGCAGGACGTTGTTTTCAACGTTCACCGTAGTTCCATCGCCATTGGTTATGATGAATTTCTTTGAGGGGGTTGTTCCGCTTTTGCAGGGACTTATTCCTTATTGCGTAGATTTGTCTAAAAATTGCACCAAATAGGTAAATTAGGATTTAAAAACGCTTTTGCTCGTACACAGTTTTGGGATTTTGGCATAGAAAACGATTTATTCTGAAAAGAAAGATTTTTGCGTTCACATTTCATGGCGCAATTAAAGCCAAAACAATTGATTTAAAAAGTTGCATTTAGTGTCATCGCACTCAGAAAGCAATAATCTACAATCTCAATTGAGCAAAATTCATATATGTTGAAAGTGAGATTTTAGGAATTTTCTGCAAAAAATTTAAAAAATCTATTTTTTAACCATATAAAATATTATACAAATGAATACAAACCTTAATTGAAATGTAATTAATAAAGATTGTAGTACATCTAATTACAAAGGAAATAAGCCTTAAACTAAGTCGCTACATTAATAAACACGAGCAGTATCTTACCGACAAAAATGAACATTTCATACGAAGTGCCAAGTGACGCTACATTCCTCCTCGACAGCTAGAGTATACCTGAGGTGTTTTCTGGAGCCATGAGCTCTGATTGGCTAATTCTTAAATAGTTTTTGCCACTAATAACTCCGCTTTGATCAGTGCATTTTCAAGGCGAATAGAGCACTGGCAGCGCGACGACGCTACTTCAACGATCGATTTCTCCGGAACCATTCGGCTAGGAGCATGAAATTTGAAATGAAGCACGACAAAACCTTTGCTCACGTATTCGAACATAAAAGTGATTTTATTCCTAAAAATTTGAAACAAACCTCTAAACTTGGAGTAAACTAACTAAAATAATGAATTGATTTGTTTTTCTCTCAATCTTTTTTTAATCATCAACATCGTTGTTATGGCGCCTGAGTAATAAAGGTTAATTTACGAATGTTGATAAACCAATACTGTGTAATGCTTTTTCTGCACTAAATTTATTGGAAATGACCTTTTTTTGCCGGTGCTAATGAAATGAAAGGTTGAAGTAAGATTATTAATCGAGATTCAGCGATCACTTGCATTCATGGAAGATTTAGTGTTGATAACAGTGATATTTATGATGATAAACTGTGTTAGTTCAAAATCAATTTTGATTGCAGAATGCCAGAAAAGAATATTTCTTGAGGCGTCACGCGTCAGTCATGCTGAGGCTAGGCAAGCTTGTCGTAGAATCCGCTTGATGCCAGTTCATTGAGGTGTCAAGTATAGGATCTGGAGAAAGAGATATCGAGACCTCTCTCCGTTGGGCCATTTTCTCACAATCGTTCAAACCCGTTTTGCTAAAATACAACGACAGGGAATATCGATTCAGATTAACAAAAATAAAATAAGTCCCTATATTGGTTGAAGAGGTTTTGTGGCCCAACACGAAATCATTGAAATATTGCCGCACTGTTTCACTATACATGCTCAGTATCGCCCAGTTATGCAGGGTGATATTCTACGTCAGCAGTGAAGTTATAAAGTTACAAGCATGGAAATTGTAGGATAATGAACTCAAGTGACAGTGTGGTATGCAGAAGCGCTGCGAGATGCAGCAAAAATTATTCAAGAAAAAGTACAGCTCTCCGTGTGAGGCATCGATTGCAGAAAATTGGATTCAGTCTCACGGTAGCCCAAATATGTAACGATGGAATGAAAGCTTAGAGTATGTCAAAATATGACATCTGAGATACAAATTTAAGTAACGTTATTTAACTGTTAGATTTCACTCATGCTTATGTGAAAATGGACTTCCAAAAAATTGCTAAAGAAAGGTAATGTTGCATTGGTAACAAGAGTTTGAAAACCTTTCCTATTAAACTAATAATCTGTAACGTCCATGTAGCCATGAAAAATAGAATGCTCTTTTTTACTTAATACCACCACTTACTGCATCATAAAGTTATTGAAGAGAGTGAAAATCGCATTGCTTTTGTTATTTCTTTTACTTTTTGCATGAAAAGTAGTGCAATAATGGTTTATTACGTACTTCCCACTTAAGAACATAGTAAAGGTTAAAAAAAGTCTGTCATTTCTGGATGGATTTCTCTGAAATTTTCCCTTCTGGTGTGAAATTATTCAACGGTTATTTTATGATTGATTTGTTTTTTTCGCATCTGCATCAAAAATTTTCTTATGAAAAACAACCTCAAATTTGGGATCCAGTTAAAGTTTTTCAAGGCTTACAGTTTTGAAGCTACAGAACCGGTAATTCGTTTTCAGATAGCTGATGAAGTTCTCTAACGATGAGGGCGAGTGGATTTCCGATAATTTAATTTTTTGAATTTTTGGTGATTTTTCGAAAAAAAGTTGACTAGCTTTCATCGTTTTTCTTCTTTTCGTATCGCATAATTTTCAAAATAATAAATATTTTAAAAATCGAAATGCCCTCATCGATAGAGTTTGCTAAACCCTATCAAATGACATGTTACCCATTATTTTACTCCAAACATTGTGGATGAAGAATCATTTTAAAATAGAAAATTGCAAGTGTTAAGGACAGCCATTTTCTAAAAAAAATTTATATTTTTCCCCTCATTTCCTAACTTAGTCATTTTGTACGTATTAACTCTAGGGATTAATAGCCTTCTTCAAGCCTTATCGGTTGATATAACTGCCATTTCTGTACTTTTAAAACTGTGGGGAAAGATCCATATCAAAACCAATAAATGTACGTTTCAGAACAGCTGTTATTTTTAAATTTTTTTTTCATTTACAAACTAATTTTTTGTTTCAATTATAGTGTTGTGTAGCTCTTTTCAAGCTTTTCCTATTGATATACTTGCCATTCCTTTACCTTCAAAAATACGGGAGGCGATTAGATGTTTACACAACAAGCTAATTAGCAGAAGGCTCAGAGCAGCCGGACTCAAAACAAACACTAAGTTACATCATCATAATTTTTCACTGAGTGTTAGAATGTTAGAAGCATTTCAATCAAAGCCATGGATGAACTCTCTTGCTATTCCCGTAAAGAAACGCCCAAAACTGACTTGTAATACAGGGGGGGGGGGGGAGATCACCCATCCATAAGCGCTCGCTAAGGTTACGCTAGTGCGCGTCTTCTACCTCGTCCAAGAGACGAACCAATGCACGTACTTGGGAGCCAATTATATCGTTGGATGCGCAAGAAAATTCTCTATAAAATGAATTCAGAAATCTAAAATCACTAATCCATCAGATTTCTACCGTTACCGTCTCCGTAACCGTTTACTGCTTAGTACCGAATAATTTCAGCAACTGCAAAAGATGCAAACTTTCAATTTAAAATTTACGATCCGTAAATTTCATTGCATGAGAGACAAACTTTCATCTATTACCTCTGACTACAACAGTAGTGAGATTAATTCCACTTATACGTCCCAAGTGTACGTTCGTGCTATTTCATCCAAGTACGCATTTTTTTCATTCTGTTGAGATTTTTTTTCAACTTCAAATGGAAGAATTATCACTTAATTGAACTGTCGCGTGATGGTGGAGCGAGAATGTTGCCGTAAAAGCAATGTGGACCTTATCATGTTATCATAAAAGAGAGTAGAGTTTTTACTAAGCAATGAAGGTATTGCCGATGCTTCTATGTTTTCATGTCTGCGTTCATTCTGAGCAGCGTTCTACTGAGATGAAAAACACCGCGTTTAAACATAAAAGTGAAGAGTCTATAGCCACTGCGCTCTTGATCTGCTAAACTTGCAGGAAATATGTTAAAGAAAAAACGCAAAAACGCAAGAAATATCTCCGCTATTTTCTCCATACATTGGTATGAGGAAGTATCTCAACCGCGACTGATTGTTCGCCAATCAATGGAACACTTGACCCCTGACACTCACCTTGAATCTTTTAGGTGAGTGATTCACGTACTGTATCAGCGAAATTAGCTGCGGGGACACGCAATTTGCGCGTTTCAGGATTGCTGTATCAAACGGGATATTTTTTGTATGGGAGTCGATCGCGAGAAGGAGTAAAAATTATTCTATTCCAAGATTCTGAAATTGGTGTACAGCGGTGTTATTTATTAATTTTTACATGAGAGCCTCTTTGGTTTAAACGCATTGATTGAGATAGCCGCAGCTACTGCAAGTTTGTGTATATTATATAAATTACATATTAATTAATTAAACTTATATATTTTTCGAGAGACGCGCAATGAATACCACTGATCTACAGAATCATTGCATTCCACATTCAATCGGACTTTCTCTTCTTTAATTTTATCTAACCAGACATTCCATTTCGAAGAATCGCGGCAGTGATCGGAGCTCGTCGCCAACAACTCTCGTGGTCCGCAGTTCCGCAGGGCAAAAATGCCTACTCCGTAGCAGTCTCTTCCTTTAGCGCAAATGGGTTGTGCTTTAAACGCCTGGCCAACTTATTGAGAAATGACAAATTATTCCGTGTCAGTAAGCAATTTCTACAAGTGCTACAGCTCCTACAGCTCCTTCTATGTACTGTAGGTAAAAAGCATAACATGAAGATAACCATCGATGTATTTAAAAGGAATAAAATTCCTTTAGGTCTACTGTTTTCTGAGTCCAAAAAAATGTCATCGCTATTGTAGACATGAAATGAATTATTAAAACATTCCGTTCATGGAATGTTTCTGGGGACGTTCACTCTTTTTCCCTGTTTTCGTCGTTCATTTTCAAGGCTAAATATTTTGTTGTTCCCCTCTGAAATTTAGATCGGTAGTGCTAATATTGTCATGTAGCGCCGAGAAACAAGAAAAACGCGCAAATGAGTGTAACAGTGGCGTAGTGCTAGTTCTTGGAGAAATTTGCGCGGGCGTATGTAATCTTTGCTCACAAAATGAGTTGTGAACCTGCGAAGTTGTCCCTTGATCCAGCAGCTAACGTCGTTACAATTGAAAACAACATTCAAAAAGACATAATTACTAACATGTATCTTGAATTCAATTGAAACATGAACTTAAAAGTACTTAAATCTACCGAGGTAAAGTTGGGAACAACTTGAAAAACGCAAATCAAAGTGAATTCAGGCGACCGTCAATCCCGAAAACACAATTTTTTCTTAAGGGACTTAGAGCTTTGAAATTTTGTAACAAGCATTTTTGAACATAAACGAGGTAGAGTAGGGATATGGTTCATTTTCATCTTTGGACAAGGGAAAACGACGAATGGCGGAAATATAATGGGAAATTTCAAATTGCTACTCTTCCTGACATTTTCCGCAAAAAAACAGGTTTCACCATTAAATTCAAAATATTATATTGTATTACAGTACGTTAGAATGTTTCAAAATTAGAGTTAAGAAAGAATCGAAAAATTTTTGGATGACGAATTTCTACTACAAACGTATGATTTTTCTGTAATAATCAAAATATATGTCGAACGCCGAGAAAGGTAATTTATGCTAAAAACAGATTGTTCAACGGTCCTAATAACATATTGCTAATTGCAATACGTGATTGAATAATTATTGTTTAAAAATGTGCATCCAATTTCGAGTTAGTCTTTAGATAATTAAATAATTAGAGCAATAGGAGGAGAGTTGTGTAATGTACACTTCGAAAGATTTTTGTCTTTATTGAACAAAACAATTTTCATCAACGAACGTTTAGTTGTCCACAATAGCAACTTCGTTAATTCTTGAATAAAATTAAAATTTTGATCTTCTGCACAGTATCTTTATTCGCTTAAAGAAAAAAAATTTCATGACCAATTACAGAAATTAGGAAGCGTCTATAATCACTATTGCATTTGATTCAATTGTGATAGTGATGATATGGTCATTGAATTCAAACCAAAAATAGCTAGCAAATGTATCTGTGTCCAGCATTCTAATATGTAGTTCACTCCCTTGAGACCAATACAGATCCAAATTTGCTTCAGCAACGACTTTCTACGAGCTTAGAATGAATAACTCAAAGGTAATAGACGAAGATTATTCGTTGTCATCCAGTATGCTGCTAAAAGGATGCATACATGTTAAATTTGAAACAAAGTTGAATCACACCGTTATTCCAGTTCAAGAGACATTTTCAGTGTATAAAATTTTTACTATTTCAATATACCCTGATTTTCATTTCCACTTTAAAACACGATATGTAATAAAGAAAATGTCAGCCAAGGAGGTTATTTTAGAAATCAGGGGAAATCAAATTTGAGATACCAGTTCTTGGATGAGGATAGGCAGAATCGCGAGATGTCAAGTTTTTGAAAGACTTCGGTCGTGGAAAACTAAGTTTCTCAGGAGTTATTAAAACTTCACCTACTAAAACTTGAAAGTAATATTATTTAAGAAGTGAAATTACGTTCATTTGAATTTATTAAAATCTTGAAAATTGTTTATAAAAAGACTCTGTGAGAGAAATAGCTTGTGCTCATAGTTTATAAAGTTATTTAGGTTGAAAATTTCTCAATCAAAACCTTTGATTAAAAAGAACACTTTTCCATTGAGTAAACTAAAAATTTGAGGACGGTTTAGGAAGTAAACAAATGTGCCATCCTCGAAATACATCTAACACGAAAAACAAAAAATGACCTTTGGAAATTACAAATTTAAAATCCTAGCACAGCACGCAGTATTTAAGACAATATATCCTCACCGATACTTTGGCCATGAAAGTATAGCAGCCGATTCGCGGATGTCCTAAAGCACAACCACCTCGCATACCACTGACAACTAATAAGCCGAACTCGAGCATGTAAGCTAAAAAAATTATTCAGGCTGCGCTCTCCAGAAACAGTGGCGATAATTCGCTACAAAAATCTGTGTCGCCTTTCTACTCTCAAAACTATGAAAGAAGTAATGCTTTGAAAGTATGAAAAGGGAGATTTATACCAGAACGATATAGTAAATATTATTACCTCGAGTTAAATGGACATCGATTTCCCCAACGAATTTTTCGCTTCCTTGCGATGGCGGTTAATAATGATTTCACACATCTTTTTATCGATTCATTTTTGGTGCTTGAAAAGAATTGCGACCACAGGTTGAATCGCCTTGGCCCGAGAGAAAACCTACGGAAGAGGTGAAATAATAGCTTTTCAGAACGCTCCAGAAGCTCAAGATGTGGACAGACCATCATCGCCCTCCCGCAGAAGTATGATTCGCTTCACAGTCCTATGTGGCATACCAAAAACGTCCACGTCGGGTTTCTCACGAGTTTATCAAGGCTCACATCCAGTCACAAAAACAGATAACTTTCATTTCGTCTAAAATTAAAGTTCATAACAGGGTCAGCAAGTGGAAACTGAACTCTCACGAGCTGCGAGTCTTTCGCCTTGAAAAACGTGAGGTATAATTTTGAATGCAGGCTCTCGTTTAGATCCCGAGTCCGTTTCTTGAAACAAAGTAAGAGAGCATCTTCTTAAATCCGTTTCTTCAGACACCGTTGCCTCCTTGAAGCGCCTCTCATCCCTCTTCCCCCTTCACCGGTCACTCCTGCACCAATGGTTTGCTGCTAAGTTCTATACCATTTCCAATCCAATTTCCTCCTGGTGAAATTGAATTTCCTCCTAGTGAAATTGAATTTTCTCCTAGTGAAATTGAATTTCCTCCTAGTGAAATTGAATTTCCTCCTAGTGAAACTGAATTTCCTCCTAGTGAAATTGAATTTCCTCCTAGTGAAATTGAATTTCCTCCTAGTGAAACTGAATTTCCTCCTAGTGAAATTGAATTTCCTCCTAGTGAAACTGAATTTCCTCCTAGTGAAACTGAATTTCCTCCCATAGAAATTGAATTTCCTCCTATTGAAATTGAATTTCCTGTATTGAAATTGAATTTCCTCCTATTGATATTGAACTTCCTCGTAATGAAATTGAATTTCCTTCCTAGTGAATTTGTATTTCCTCGTGATAATGTAAATTAATAATAAAAATTGTTTATACTTTCTGTAGCTATGGGGATGAATGAGAAAATCTGCAATAGTGGTATACCATATATTATAATTATAATTCCCATGTAAACAATACCATGTCATATATAGATCATGCTTTTAAATCATTTCCATTGTCACAACCCAAAGATAGGGGAAAGCTAAAATATATACTTGTAAATATTTGGCATAAAAGTTAAATAATGTAACAAGAGAAACTTATTTATTACGAGTAGTTATTGGAAGATTAGGGTACTTCCTTTAAGTCTTCTCTCCTTGTAGACGCTGGATAATATTTTTCTACTCT
>JACJUY010000188.1:296206-307770 GCA_014220935.1 Platorchestia sp. MABIK | reverse complement strand
TTCCTCTGCTCCTACGTATGTGCTCGTCCGTGGTATTCATATACTGTATTGTCAAATATTCGTAAATCACGGCCGCGCACGCTCTCGGTGTGCGTTAAAATGACGCCACATGTTATGTAAGCCGGATTCTCGAGCACTAAGGCAGAAACCTTCGAACAGCAGCCCGCCATACGTCCACCTCATTTTTCCATTCGTCTTTAAGCCGAACAGTGCAATATTCCGGTGTCTGCGACTGACTTCAAAGTTACTGGGTCAGCCTCCGGATGGCAATGCTAGAATTGTGAATCTTTGTAGTTTTAAATCAAATAAGTAGTTCGTGTCAACTTCAAATTGTATGTGGAGATGTTGTGTGGTTGCTCTGTTTGATTTTATTTATTGTTTTTTAATTTTTTCCATTTGTTGAAATATTATTACGAAATGATGGAACTGCATGGACTCGGGACGTCTCTAAATAAAAAATGGAATTTATGTAGCTGTTATATCACTTTCAAAATCCAATGCTCAATTTTTGATAATGCTTCGTTGTATAATTAAGCCTAGCAAAAAAAACAGAGTAAAAGAAGCATTTTAATTAATTGATGATTCATTCTTTATAAAACATTAAACTGATATACAATGGGTCACGTGATCTGAGTTCACGTCTAAATTACCGGCGTTAAGCTGCATTTGTCCTGTAAACCATCGACACGAACCGATGCTTCCTACATTTTTTAGACAAACTGTAAAAGATACAGCGTGAACCTGAGCGTTGATGTTCCTCATCGTCAACGAGAATCATTTTTCTGGGCATCCCTCAAAATATATTAAAAATAATTTATAGAAAACTGCAACTCATAGGAAACTTAAGTATTTTAATTAATGAAACTACCTTTAAAATGTACAGTAGCATTGAATATTTCAAACGTTTGTCTGACTCTTGAAAATTGATACAAATTTGAATGTTTTGAAATTTTGTTACGAAAAACGTTCCGCGGTTTGAAGGTAGATGTAGATGCAACAAACGCGTCTACCGACTTTCCGCAGTTGAGGTGACTCAAGCGAGCTGTTCGGTTGGTTGTGTGGTCGCGTCTCGAGAATAAACAGTTAAAAATCGGCATGTCTTTTAACGGAGACGGTCCGTATAACAAAAGGATGCGTACTGATGGAGATTCTGTCGGTCAGAAGGTTAGTTTGATCGTAAACTTTAAATTGATCTTGTAGTGTAATTTATCACTGAAAAATCTCCGCGCCATAATCGTTGATAATGTGAGCTGAGGTAACCCACGCCGTCGCTCTCTCCGCGCGATCTTAGCCTCGGCATAGTGTTTTGATACTTGAATCTTGCTTCTTCCGTGGTATTTATTTTATTTCACAAACAAATTTGCTTGTTTGCAATTTTGGTGTCCTCAATGCATTCTCCGGTATTTACTTATTTGAAGTTGAATTTTACATCAATTTGTACTGTGAAAAATTGTTCTGTAATTTTAGTCCTAAATCTACTTTAAATGTGTTCCTTAAACCTTAAAGGAAAGTTAGTTTATAGTGTCTTTTAATTACTCTATTTGTGCATTAAAGTTTAATTTTTGGTGTGTTTCTGTTATAAACTTGAGCTCATTTTTTGCTGCATTCATTGTTCTGTGGAACATGATTCATTATTGATTACTGCAAGGTATAGTACTTGGTAGAATTATTCAGGTTTATTTCATGTTATCTGGGAGGATAGTTACATTTTTTCCTCAAGTGTATGTTTAAATCAGGATTGTAAAGAAATTTTCTGACAGTTTATGGAATAGTGGGAACATCATCTGATAGCAATATTGTATATGCTTATGTAATGGACTTCACATGTTAGAAAACTAATTATTTTCTTAGTCTGTGGTAGTTGACTAGCTTTACATGGCTTATATTAATCATTCCTAAAATTTATGTGGACTGGAGTACATTTTGACCATACTTTCAATGAGCTATTCTAGTTGGGTTCAATCAAAGATCAGTAGTTTTGGTTGAAGTATATCAAAGTAAAACTAATGTAACCCTGAATTTGAATAAAACAGAAATATCTACAAATTGATGGAAATTTCATCTTTAAAGTTGAATATATTGTACTTTTCTGTTAGCACTTCATAACTCATTTCAAATATATATGTGGTTGGTTGCACATTTAGTTAATCAAGCTTTATAAATATGTTATCTTGGTATAAATTTTAACCATCAATTACACAAGGAAAAATTTTAAAAATTAAATAAAAAAGTGAATTTTTTATTAGTGAACCATTTATTTAACCCATAAGCATAAAAACTGTGTTGCTAGTGTACCTTATAAGTTGCATGGTCTGAGAGCATCACTTGGTATATCGTAATTTGCCTGATTAGTTCCTCGCAATAGAGTAAGTTCTGCAAAAAATCTTTTCAAAATTTTATTTTTTGCTGCCAAGTTTAATGAATCTGACTGCCTTCAAGGTTATGAACTGATGCTCTGAATGAAAGCAGCTGGGCTGTCATCACATTGCTGCAAAGTGTAAAGATCATATTATATTTCCATGAGCATTAATGTTGGTCATCTCTTGGTCTTACATTCTTAGAAAGGGGAAAAAAATATTTTCTATATTGGAATTAGCACTCCTAGCTAACTGTAGGAGGAAATTTCTTCCAGAAATCATATTTTTGGCCACAAACTGAGCTCAGCTTGTTTTGTGAAACTTAGTTTGAATTTAGATAGTATTTAACTTGTGAGCGTGAGATTGGTACACTGTGTAATGCTTTTTGAGTTAGGCATTTTGTTATTGCACATTCTGTTTGATAATTCTATCAAGTGTTGAAGACTGTCTAGCCCATAAGTTACTGCAGTCATATTATATTATCTTGTCCAGTATTGAGGAACATACATTCTCCATCTACCAACTGATGCTGTGGCAGTGTTCAGATTATTCTGAAGACGATCAGATAAACTACTACAGTATAGTTTCAATCTAAATTTATCTAATTTTTTTCTAACTTCTGTATTTCAAAATTGTTCTTGCTTTTCTAAAACAGTTATTTGGCTTAGAGCTTGTCTTCCAAGGCTAAATATGATGTATTTGTGCAAGAACAAAATTAAATTTCTGTTACATGATAAATTATAGTATAAATTCTAAATGACCTTTCTTACACTACTTCATGATCATTTTTTAGATTAGATAATTTGTCCTATAATACAGTTTCTTCATTACTTCACTTCATTGCTATACTCCATCACTTTAGGTGTTCACTTTACAACTGGAGCGATTGTGATGCCAAACTGGTTTCAGAATGAAGTTAATCTATGGTACATGCCTAATACTGATTGCAAAGTATTGGGATATTTCCTGTTTTGGTGCTGCTTCATCAGAAAAACTATGCAGCCATTATGATGTGGTAGGATACTCTGCTACCAAATGCCTGCAAACAATGAAAGGAGTACATATTTAGAGGTTGTTTTATGAAGCTGTTATAAACAATGGTGCTGATGTCATATTTATAGTTGAAGATTATGTCTCATGTAGGCCACCCGCTGATGCGATGCGATTCGCCTCAATTGGAATTGAGTTAGGTAACACAATGCTATTCCTACGGTGCTACAAATGAACCGTGCGATTTCGCAAGGCGTCGCACCAATAGAATCGCATCAGTGGGCGGGCGGCCTTAAAGCTGCAGAATTTATTTTTGTAAATTCATGCTGTTGACATTTTGTTAGTCATCATCACTAACTTGCTTGTTGAGCATAAGTGATAGGGCCTGAAATTTGTCCTTTGAGTGAACGTCTCACTTTTGTGGGGTAGGAGCTTGTAGAAGAGAATGTACCTACTTGTTGTGTTAGCATATAGTAATTTAATTTGCCTAGTTTTCTGTATAGTCGATTGTCCAAATTAACATCAGAACATCCTTACCACCAGTATGTGAACACGGTGAGGTTAGTTATCAACTGCATTTCCTAAGACAAGAGACAATGATTGACTATATTATATAATAGGTTGTTAAATTCATTTGATATGTGTCTTACTCACAGAAATAGGGAATTTATGTACATTTCTGCAATGCTTGTTAGAATGAGGCTCAATGGTTTTCGCTGGTGTTGAGTGTATCGTGAATTTTATGTGTGTAAGATGCAACTGATTGAGGGCCTTGATATCAACACGCCTCGTATAACAATAAAAAAAAGAAAAAAGTGAGATCTAAATTTGAAACTAAACTTTCTACATTTTTATGCCATTTGTGGCTTGAACTGTCAGAACTAATGGCACCATTCCCTGAAGACCTGATTTGATTTCTGAGGATGTTAATTCAGAGTTTGATGACCTGCAAAGCAAGAAGCCTTCATATCAAACATTAGCATCATGAACCTTACTTGCTTTGGAGTAATATTAATCTTTTTGAAGATGCAATGTGTGGCGTAAGTCATCTCTCAGGAGTTTTCTCACACTTTACTTGGACAAAATAGTTTGTTTGTTGCTGATAGGACCCAGTTGCTGTGGACAGCTGCAAGCAGTTCTGACAAAAGTGTAAACAGTGGAGATCAATAATGCTCTTATTGCTATTGTTCCATATTCAAAAGTAGTTCTAATTACGCTGATTTCCTCAGGAACTTGACATTCTTAGCCTACAGGCATTTTTATGGTTTAAAACCTACGAGATTTTTTCAGCCGTTTTTAGAAAGTGATATTTCTCTGCTGAAATATTTCTCTGCTATGATAATTCTCTGCTGATAAAAAGAACTGCTGGTGTGTAAACTTGACAAGGGTAGGGGGTAATAATGGTAGATATAAAGCAATACCATGTAGTCTCACTAATTTAATATCAGATGCTTCAACGTTTTGTGAAGTTCTTGATCCCATTGAATGCATGCTAAGGGTTGAGGATCGCATCAATATCTTTTTACGTAAGCTGAAAGAAACTTCATTGTTACCTGCCGAAACTTACGTTAAACTTTATGCATCTGGATCTAGTCCGGGTGTTTTGTATGGCCTACCTAAAATTCAAAAGCCTGACTTTGCCTTCATGTTTCAATTTCAACCAATCGTTGCAGCTATCAATACTCCTAATTTTAAAGTGGCTTAATTTTTTGTCCCTGGTTTAAGTTATCACAAACATAAAAAATTTGACAATGGTGTCATTTGATGTTGAGAACCTGTTTACAAATATTTCTCTCCATGAAACCAGAAAGATGCAACTAAATTCCTTGTTTCAGGCGCCTGACGATGAAGTTATACAACTTAAACGGAGTTTCTTTAAGACGTTGCTTGAGTTTTCTGTTTTAAGTTATTTTTTCATATTTGCGGGGAAATTTTACTTGCAAATTGAGGGTATTGCCATGGATAACGCATTAGAGCCAACCTTTGCAAATAATTTATTTGTGCTTCCACGACGAAAAATGGCTAGCTGATTGTCCTTCACTCTTCAAGTCTGTAATGTATTGTGATATTGATACTTTCCTGCTCTTTAAAAGCCCTTCACACGCTCAACCTTCCCTTAATTATTTGAATGAGAAATATCCATCAATTAGGTTTACAATAAAAATTGAAAACGAGACGCAATTATCATTTCTCGATTGTCGTGTCTCTAGGAACGGGGAAAATTTTGTAACTTGCGTATATCGCAAGCCAACGTTCACGGGATTGGAAACTAGTTTGTTAGCTTTTGTTCTAACACTTCCAAAATCAGCGGAATCAAAACGCTGCTAACAATATCTGCTTATCTTTCAATAATATACAGTGTTGCCTTGCTATTTCGCGGTTGGACTATCGCTGATTCACGACTTCGCGGCTTTCTAAATTATGTATAAGGAACGTTTTTCGCCAAGTTTTCACGTAATAAACAAATATCGGTTTCGCAGAAAAAGTCATCACTTCTTAAATGTCATACCTTAAAAGTAGTCCCTGTTACTAATAGAGTACTGTACTTTAATGGATGGGTTGTAAGCAGTACATAGAGGGTTTTAAAGTTCCAAATACATGTTGGATAAAAACGGTAAATATGCTGTTCCTACTTAACGGAAACTTGGTTGTCGCGGCCGGTCACGGAACCGACTAACCGCGATAGACGAGGGATCACAGCACATGCATAATTTAATTATCTACGCTATCTTTTTGTAACGATGGTTTTCCTCTTGAAATCATAACCTAACAAATTAAAAAGTTTTTGTAAAGAGAATATGGCGATTCCAACATTCCTGTTAAACGTATGGTAGTTATATCTAAGTATAACCAGCTGGTAAAATAGTTAGGGCATATCATGTTCAATTCCTATAAGGAGTGGTTTGCTAATTATTTCACACTCATGTCTTCAGTGATATTTACTAGATGCAAAAAATATTTTTGGTGTTGAAATTTGACTTGCTTTCATTTTTTTGCGACTGAAAGTTCAAGAAATATGTTGATGCACGTTTTTAAAATATTGAATAGTATTTTTGTTTCTATTTCTGTATTTTAGAAGGAGCTAACCTCGTGCACCCTCCCAGAATGAAATAAATTTTTTTTTCTTGGATTGTATAACGTTGTACTCCGTACAAACAATAATTCCAAGTGCGTCTCCCATCAAGCAGATTCCTAAGACCTCCGCTACTGGGCAATATACATTCATATTTTTGCCATACTCTCGACGTTTACGTACGAACGCAAAAGTCAGTTTCACATTGCATCGAAGCCTCTTCTAATGCCACTCTGATCCTCACCGATCACCCTGCTAAGCATCTGCTCTAATTCTGTCACTGAGCCGTACGCTCTTCCTTTGCGCGTCGGACAATGGCGCTTTTATGCTGTCTTTCATGCCAGCCTCATTTCTTGTGATACAAGTGAATCACAGCGCAATGTGAACCAGTGCTACGCGCTGCAATTCTGACATATTTTCATTAGTGTTCATCAAACACTGCAACCACCCGTCCCTCTCACGGGTAATGTTCCTCTATTTACGTTCGCTTCAATACCACTCTCATCTCATCACATATGGCTGCTCGTTTGCCCGAGCGCAAACATGGGGTTCCTGTTGTAACCAGGGCTCTTTCTATCATCTCGTTCTCGAGGACAGTTTCATAGGGGTGCAACTATTGCATCTATGGGAATTAGTAATCCCAGAAGTGAGGTTCCGAGCTAAAGGTCAGGTAGGCCTTCCTTTTGTTGAAATAGAATAGACTTTTTTATTTTGTTTCTGATCTTCTTTTTTTCGATTCATTAATGTCCTGTTTTTCTGCTTTCATCACTCACGACTCTCTTTCGCAACATTTATCTCGTTTCACGAACTTCTTTCTCGACATACTGTTTCTATGCACATTGAGCAAAGATTCCGAGTTCCGTCAACTCCATACTAAATGGGGCCTTCCTCTCTTTGTCACGAGCGCATTTAGCTCAGTGCAAATTGAGATCTAACCGTGATTGAATAAACAGAAAAATACGCTTATTAATCATTGTATTCTGCCTTGGTGTTTGAACCTTGACTGAATTTTTCCGTGTTTTCATAATTATAATTTTTTCATTTACGAGGTTAATTGATTGAGATTATTAGATATCACATTCTTTTGCCATCTTACTTAGGTTTTCTTTGCTGAATGCATTGTTTGCTGTGGCAGCTCGAAAATGATGACTAAATATTTTGATATCATGCGAAGAATGTGCTATACCAGACAATCTTGTAATTTCACTTAGTTTGAATTCAGTGAAAGGTTTCGTGTGGTATTTGAGTTACCCCTACAGGGGGACACAAGTATTGTATCTATGGGAATTAGCACTCTCAGGGGGAAAATGGGAGGGCCCGAACTGAGAGTTAGATGGGCCTTCTTTTTGTTGAAATGAAATATTTTTGTTATGTTGAGGACCACTTTTTTTCGGTTCACTGCTGTCCTGTTTTTCAGCACCTACTATTTTCTTCTTCAACTTTTATCTTATTTCATGAACTTCTTTCTCAACTTTCTGTATCTATACCCTCTCTGCATAGATTCCGCGTTCCCTTAACTCCACACTAAATGGTGCCTTCCTCTCTTTGGATCGCCTTTGTGGCGGATATGGAGGCTTTAACTAATAATCTAATCTTGCGTTGAAAACTGTGGTAGTTTGACCATAACATTCTTGCTACTGCTTCCATCTGAGGACGCAGCTAAAAACTTGGGGTCCAGATAAGAGGCCGCTAAGCTCGCGAGATCTGGTGATGTTGACGCGCAGCTCGCTGCCGCCCTCCTCCCGCCTGTCTCGGTGTCGCTGTGCGTGCGCTGGCCTAGTTCTTGCTAATTGTTTCCATGTGTTCTCTATGGCAGTTTAGTTTTTGTTGACTGTAAGTGTTTGATAGGTTTGTGTGATTTTTTGGGATTTATTGTCCTATGTGATGACCCCTGGATCTTTCGTGAAATAAGGTCCTATTAACCGACATAGCCTTGATAGCATGGCTCCCAACTACCACGTGTAAAACGAAGTTTTTTCGTGAAAATCACTTCAGAACTAGGGCAAAACTTAACCCGTTGTCCCTCAGGGGGATACAACTATTGAATCTATGGGAATTAACACTCCTAGGAGGGAAAATGTGTGAGAGCCCGAGCTGAGAGATAGGTAGGCCTTCTTTTTGTTGAAATGAAATGTTTTATTTTGTTATGTTAGGGACCACCTTTTCTCGGTTCACAGCTGTCCTGTTTTTCAGCACCTACTACTTTCTTCTTCGATTTTTATCTCGGATCATGAACGTCTTTCTGAATTTACTGTTTCCATGTCCCTTCTCCATAGATTCCGCGTTCTCCTATCTTCGTACTAAATAATGGATTCCTCCTCCCTCTCTTCGAAACGCTCTTTCTTATCGGTTAGGTAGAGTTAAAATAATAATCAAATTTAGTCGGTTGTGCATACTGCCCCTTTTTTTCGTATACTGGATAGAAAGTTGGCTGAAGGAGTTAATGTTTAAGTCTATTTTGGGGACTCGTGCTCTTCAAGAGGAAAAATGTGATATCCGAATTTTATCTGGAAAATTTGCTCATAGCGGCTTCCCTCTTCGGCGTACTTCTGGGTGAATATTTTGTAGCTACACCATCAATGATGAATGTGCTCTGTATTTCTAATTTGCGTGCTCGAGGAAACTTCTAGGCAGTATAGAAGGTGACGGAAGCAAAATGCTTGAGAAAAGTTTAAGTGGAAAAATAACGCAACCGAGACGATCTAATTTAGGGCTGGCAGAGGATAAGAGGAGCCTGCAACACCCCTATCTACTTCCTCAGCAGCCCTCAGTGTCTCGGGTCACCACTGAGAAAAAGTTATTTTATGAAAATGATAAGAGTTGCCATGAAATAAAATTTACGTCAGTATTCCACACGCAATAAGAAAATAGGTGGAACAATCGCGCTGCCAGTAGGCGGGGCTGAAATTGAGTGGAATGGTACATATTGGATCCTTCAGCGCGGACATGCGATTACTGCAAGCAATTAAGTAATGTAGCTGTTGAGAAGGCCGGTGAGTAATTAAATAATCGAGAAAGGAATTAAGTGGTAAGATTCTCATAAATTTAATGTGCTGTATTCATTTATTTACTTGGTAATTGATTTATTCTTCCATTTTTATTTATTCGTTTATTCATATGTTTATGTATTTGTTTCAAGGTTACGAGATTAACGCTGACTGCTCAATAAGCATAATAAATGATGGTGCTGACTAAAACGTACTCGGATCGCAATGTGGTTGTGCGTGACAGTCACGACCGATAGGCGAGAAGCGAGATGGGCATCTCAGGGGAGGAGGAGGTTTGTTAAGTTGCTCATCTAAGTTAAAAGTCAGTCCCATCAATTCTAGGCGTATGACGACTGGAACCAGCGCGCAGACTCCGCTGTAAATGGTGCACAGATTTAGGTCCAATTACTGGACGTAACTCGCCAGCTTGTGTCGAGAGCTGACCGTACGCAAAGTTGCGGACTGTGTACAGACTGAGGTCTGATCGCTGGACATACCTTGTGAACAATTGTCGACTTCTGACGCGTAGACGCTGTCACGAATAACGTAAAAAGGACTCAGAGCGCTGGAAACGAGTGTGCACGTAGGCTGTGTGGCAGCTAACTCAGCTCTGGACAGCGTCTCTGAGAAATCTGGTGAGCTAGGCGCGCTTGCATTGAACTAGCGCTGTGCTCTCAGCATGTTTTTGTTCTCAAGCGGTTAATAAAATCAAAGAACAGTCAGCAGCACGCAGATTTGATTTTGCCGAATCAACTACGAATGATTTAAGAAATGACTAAGAATTTTAATGGTGCTCAACTAAATCTTTGTAACTTGAAATTAACTGAGTAATTTTTTTCCGTGAATAAGCTTGATTCTATTGGTCCTGTTAACTCCGTAAATTGCACGCAGCGAATTATATTGAATAAAAATTAACCAGTACTCAAGGATTATATTTGTGATATGAAATGTTGGAATTGAAACGATATCAAGTCGTCTAGCTTCGAAGGCGACTCCGGTCATGTCTGGAAAGCTATTGGGCTGCGCCACTTTCATACGAGGCGGCTCCTCTCTCATGTATGCTCAGGTTTTTATGCTCATTGAGAGTTCAAAGAAAACTCCTGTTTTGCCGTGGGTAGTGCTTCAGCTTTGATGAAGGAAAGTAGCGTGCGAATGCGTTTCATCAATCAGAAGTGCTATTTTCTGGAAAACGAATTCAAGAAAAACACGTAATCATTCTTGATTAAGTTTTGCTACATTCGTGTGAAAAGCATAACCAGCAAGAAAATCGATTATTAGTACAGGAGAAGTTTGGCGAGGGCACGATGATGGTTTATTGGCGGTTTAATTTGTGGGAAACAAGTTTTTCACAGGAGATAGGTTACAAGACCGGCTGCGATAATATAATCGAATTTCCGTGAAGTACGGATACGATATTTATTTAACCATTTAAGGTGTATTTTTACTTTTTAAAATCCTTCCTGTACTGTTAACCAATCCTTTACTCTATTAATAACGGGGATAACTTTTGGGCATTTTTAAAATCGGCACATAAGATATTACATGTAATACAGTACAGTAACACTTTAGATTAAAAACAATTTGTTACTGTACTCACCCCGGAAGAAATTGAAGTGAAACTTGAATGAAAATGATGATGAATTTATTAAATATATAAATTTATTCAAAATTTGCGAAATCGTGACTCAGCGAGATTTGAACCGCGAAGTAGCGAGGGAACATTATGTTGCATCAACAAATGCTATAGTTGTATCGGGTATTTCGCTAAAGTTTATTTTTTCAATCTCAGGAGAATATGACTTTTTGTATCTACGGGAATTAGCACTCCTGGGAAATGTGCGGTCCCTAGCTGAGTGTTAGGTCGGCCTAATTTTTGTCGAGTAAAATTTGGTCTGTTTTGTCAAGAAGCATTCCCATCAGAGGAATACAACTATTGTATCTAAGGGAATTAATGCTTCCATGGAGAGAATGTAAGGTCCTGAGCTGAGAACTAGGTAGGATTTCTTTTGTTGAAATAAGTTTTTTTGTTTACTTTCTTCTTCAACAAATGTTTTGTTTCATAACCTTTCTTCTTATCTTAGGTTTCTATGCTCACGGGATCCTTTGCCGGAACATCTTTTATGCATAGATTCCACGTTTCCTTAACACGTTCACTGC
>JACJUY010000188.1:268833-296135 GCA_014220935.1 Platorchestia sp. MABIK | reverse complement strand
TATCCTTGTCGTTAATTACAACCTAACCAAACCAACCGTAACAGCCGCGGAAACGCAGTGAACGTGTTAACTCCACACTAAATGTTGCCTTCATCCTTCCTCTCTTTGAACACTTTTGTCGGAAAGGGAGGCTAAAACCAATTTATTATCAATCAAGTCGAGAATCGTCTTTTTTTCGGTTCACTGCTGTCCTGTTTTTCAGCACCTTTAGCTGTCATCTTCAACTTTTTATCACATTTTTTTAACCGTCCTCAGGGGATCCTGTGCGTTAGCACCTTGTGCGTTGATTCAGCGTTCCCTCTACTCCATAGTAATTGATGCCTTCATTCTTCCTCTCTTGGAACATCTTTTTTATTGTATGGAATGCTGAAACTGACTCATAATTAATCATTCAAAACACTTTTTAATCTTGTATTTTGTAGGTTCAGTTGTTCTCCCCTCGTAGTACAGTTTTTTGTTATTAAGGTAAACATGTAAACTTCTAACGCCTCCATAATTAGCGAAATAGGGGCGCGTTTTGTGTTGAATACGAAAAAACGCAATACTGTTCTGCTAAATTGTGCCGGCAGCCCAAGCGGTCTAGCTAGCGTGCGTGTCAAAGGGACGACCTCTAATATTTCTAAGATCTTTTCTATTCTTTTAGCGCAAGAAATCAACTCTACGTTAAAGTTTACTCACGTATTAACCGACCTCTGATAATCCTGTGAAAAACGTCACATTTTACACTAAGTTATTACGTTCTTTCATAAGCCGTTTTTATCAAGAAGCTCAATTTTGTTTTTATTCGAAAGCAAATGCGTGAAATCGTGATAACGTAAGCAGCACACTGTAGTGCTTTGAAGTTGACTCCATCACGTTGATCTAAGTGGAAGGCTGTCTCGTTAGGGCTGAAGACAACGCTGAGTTGAGCTGGGGTGACGCTATTTGCAACGCGAGGTGATGCTATATCATCAATCACTGCTGTGCTACGGCCTTCCTTGTGCGTCGCGGGTCAGGGCAACCCCTGAGAATAATAATGAAAAGGCTCGTACAATTAGTTTTTTATTGCAGGTATGGGGTGTTTTATATCCGTATTCTTGTTCCTTACTTTCAGAGCTCTATTTACGGTACCTTCTCCACTGTGGGTTTTGTTCACTAACGAGCGAAGAAGTCTCGAATGTGGCAGGGCTACCGAGTCCAGAAGGTGCTGCCGTGCTTCCAAAGTCTCTGCTGCTGTTATTCTTTACTCTCATTTCACTTTATCATGTCATCGAAGTGTTAGCGAATTTAGCGAAGTTTTCGAAAACGAGAAACCCTAGTGTTGCACCCTAAGTGATACCGCATTGGGGTACCGCTGCGTTAATACAATCCATCGCTGCCAAAGCGTCTTCACGCTGTTTTGTGTTCGCATAGTCTAGTTAGCATACAATTTGCTGTTTTGCATCTAGGTTATGGGGCTTGCGAATGGGATGCAATTAACGGATCTGACAAGAGCGTTCTTTTAACGATTGTTTTAAGACACACTTAAAACCCCTTAACAAGCTCCTTTTGTTCACCTATAAAAGTGTAAAACCATGCTGGTGAATTCTTTCTCTGCTGTAAATCTACATTCTTGCGAACGCTGGCGAATTCAAGTGTTTCGCGTTGGTCTAAGTACTGCTTTGCATTTTATAATTAGAGAACAACTGTCTTCCACCTGTCTCGAAATCAGCTGTTATCTTGGCAGTCTCAGGTGTTGATGCCATGGGCTTGTATGCGTAGAGATGTACGTGCAAACATCTTTGACTTTGTAGATTATACAAACACATTAACCTTAAAATGAAGTATTTGCAACAAAGCCAAAATTTTAGGTGAAGCCGTACATGTTCGTAGGTTCGTTGATGCAAAGTCACGTTTAGGTGCGCGTCTCCTATTAAACACTGATATTTATTCATATAAATTTAAGTTACTCGTGGTGTGAAGAGAAATGAACTAGACCTGTGTTTATAGTTATCAAATGCTCACATGCATCGCTGTTGTACCAAATTGCGAACCACAGCTAAAAGCTCCGCCTTATCTTGCATGTGAGGTGTTGACTAGTGTCCATAATAAAAACCCTGAAACCCTTTCTAATTGCGGAATATTTGGCGTAGCGTAGGCATTGGCTAACTCATCAGCCGTGAAAAACGTCTCCTTAATGCAACATTACCTGTGAGGGCGATTTCAACTCACGTATACGCCACCCAGTAGCCACATCCCTCCCAGTTGATAATTTTCACTGGCCTTCGTGTATTTTCATAAGTTATCATCAGTTACTCTAAATGAAATTAGGAAACTTCAATATTCGTTAACTTGTCTGTAATGACCTACAACGACGTTGTCGAGTGGAAATTGTCCTTCAATTGGCGATGAAATACTGTGAATTTATCCTTGTCGTTGAGAACTTTCTCGACAAAAATTAAGATCAAGGACAAAAATTCGCTGTGTTTAAGGATAATTTACTTCATAGCTGGTTACAAGTTGAACGAAATCAGTACGTCGAAAATGATCCATTTGTATTGCACTGCGTCGCCGTGTGCATTTGTATCCGCACGTCTCTATTTTGTTTTCCTGTGATTTTCCCCGATTCGTATTATCTGTGCTGCTCATCTACTTATGAATGTGAATTAATATTTTTTTAAGTATCCTTTTTATTTCAATATTATTGAATCGTGATGGTTTTTGTATTTCGTCAGGTTTCCCATTCATTGCCGATTAACAAGAATTTTTAAAACCATCTTCATCCATCTGAGTTGTCAAGTGTGCTCCGTGATTTTGTTTGGTTTGCAAATCTGGTCTTTTCAGGATCAATTCTGTGAAGGAATGTATTTTTCTCTTCCTCTCTCTGAGTAATGAGCTAATTTTTTTCTTTTGACCTGGTTTCACTGTGGCAATCGTGTTACAAAACCGAGGTGAAAATTGAACACTTGAACCGCAATTGGTTAAACTTAAGTTCAATGTTCAACACAAATACTCAGTCAATTGTAGTATGCAATTTTAAAATTGTCAAACATAAACTGGATCGGGCCTTCATTTAGCATTGATAAACTATTTATTAAATTTGAGTTTGTGACTACTGGTCGGTCAGCAGCATTTTGAAAATTCCCTCCGTGTACACCGGCGGCGCTCGTTGCGGTCAACGCGTTAATTTACTTCAAAACTTTCGTTTGAGGTGTCCACCGTTCTCAATTTTTCGTATGCTTGCTTGTACTTTATTTTGTTTTCTAATCATTTACAGCTCATTTTACGTCAGTTTTTAGCTAAATTTTCAAAGTCACATTGATATACACACTGAGAGAATGCTTACTCTGAATTACATCTTATTGCAGTTCCGACTGAATAACTCGCACTAAAAGACATGTTCAAAAGGTTTCCGTGGCTTAACCAATACACCGTATCAGATACCTGGTATCGTTTAATTTTCTTTACTGGAGAACCTGTCTCGGTAATGTGAGCTAGCTCTTGACAATGTTTTTAAGCCCAAATCCTCTTAGAAAATGACCTCCAAGATTTTTTGTCTGTCGAATCACACAGGAGTGTTAATTTTAAGCCTACTCGTAGAATTGTAGGAGGAGCAAGTTCGTTTTTTAGAACCCGAGCCCTCCTCGGGGGGACATAACCATTGTATTTATGGGAATTAGCACTCCCAGGGGGAAATGTGTGAGGGTCCGAGCTGAGAGTTAGGTAGGCCTTCTTTTTATTGAAATAAAATGAATTTTTTTGCTATGTTAAGGACTACTTTTTTCGGTTCACTGCTGTCCTGTTTTTTAACACCGACTACTTTCTTCTTCAACTTTTATCTTGTTTCATGAACTTCTTTCCCAACTTACTGTTTCTATGCCCTTGCTGCATAGATTCCCCATTCTCTTATCTCCATACTAAATGGTCCCTTCCTCTCTTCGGTAGGTTTTTTTTAGCGGTTAGGATGACTTAAACTAACTTATAATCTAATCTAGAACCCCAGCCCACACCACCACCACAACATCTCTACCTTGGTGGTGACGTAAAAAGGGATGCGACTTACCTTCAGTTCATCTCTTGGATCATGCGTCAGAGTCATTCAAGGTTGCAAGGGTCTCACCAGCACAAAGCACAATCTGCTTGTTCTGTTTCATGTAGCTACTGGTCAAGTCAACTCGAAATTGGATGTGCTTTTTATTTATTACATTAT
Source organism: Platorchestia sp. MABIK (assembly GCA_014220935.1). NCBI lineage: Eukaryota > Metazoa > Arthropoda > Malacostraca > Amphipoda > Talitridae > Platorchestia > Platorchestia sp. MABIK. The sequence goes on along the minus strand of JACJUY010000188.1, from coordinate 291,967 downwards.
TGGAGGCTGTTTCTTTGTTGTCGATTGTACTAACTACAGCACCGAGGATGTGGTTTCGAGTGGTTTTTGGTACTGACGCTATTTATAAAATATAAACTGGTAGTTGCACGATACCTCATTATTTATGATTGTAGTAGTAGAAGCGTTTTCAAATTTGAAATTTCAATTTTCAAATTTTTTTGTATATCAAAACAGGCATTTATAGGTTCAGTAACTATTCGCGCCACTTTTGTGCCATTTATTGCACAATGTGAGGGAGCAACAGCGCCAAGTTGACCCGCTACTGCTGATAGTAATTTTTTAGTTTTTTTACACATTTGCTTAGTTTTTTTTACAGTTTTTCATTGAGTAACATACAAGATTGTTTGAACCCTATTGTTCGCGACTGTACTGGGACATAATCATCCCAGTACACATAAACTACCATGTCTGCTGTGGCACCATTGTGCGAATGCAATAATTCTCAAAATATATATAAAATGAAGTAATTTTTGCCTAATCTGTTTCCACATGGGTAATGGAGCTGAAGCATGGATTTTTATCCGTCTATATCAATTTCGTAAAAGTCGACTCGAAAGGGTTGATGTCCCTCCTTCTTTACTGGTGTAAAGAGAACCTCAGGTGTCTAAGAGGGATTCAAGCCCCCGATAAGGGAAGGAGAGAGAAGCGGAAAAATTAGAGAGCGAAATGCACGGAAATAGAGAAATAACAGATGAAGAAAAATGGGAGATATGGAAATCTTCCTACACTGCTTTGCTCGATCAACATGGTAATACTAACGATTAACTGAAAGACTCAATTATTTTATGTTGAGGAAACACATGAGCTAACCGAAAACAATGTGAATGAGTGCGCAACATAGGACAATCAAATAATTTTTTCACATAATAATTGGGTACTTGACTGCCGTATTTTTCTTGCGTAGCCTCGGAAATTTCACTCTGCACTTCCCCCTTTAAAGCTTTTCTACCGTCACGTTTAACTCGCCCCGTCGTTGCCTCTGACCGACTTCTCTAAATATATTGAATCGCGCATTTCTATTCTTGTGTAGTCTTCATCCTCGTCATCGCTCAGCCTGTCGTTGCCCTGACAGAGTACTCCCCAGGCCTTGCATCATGCGTTTCGAACTGTTGTGTAGTGTTCTCCCTCGTTTTCGACCACACCGGCAAAAAGCGCCTGCCGAAATATATGCCCCTTGAATTTTGCCGAATAGCTGCATCGTCTCACTCTGTATAGGCTGCTAGAGTTTTTTCGACACGCCCAAGGTTTTTGTGGCGTTTTCGTGCAGCGCCTTTGTGATCTTTGCGGGTTTTCTTGCGGCTCCTCTTGCTGCCGCCCTCTCTGCCTGCGAGCAATATTTCCTCGCTACTGCTTACTAATGTACAATTTACTTTCCTATAATCAATAAATTTACGAAAGTTTATACACGTTGCAAAAAAAATGCGCTAAGTGTAAATGAAGGCGCCACACACCTTCGCTGGGCATCACCGGTCTTAGTGATTTATTACCGCAATTTTACTGAACACAAAATCAACACGAACACATTCAGTTTGAAACAATAGTCATTAATTCAGTTTGTTTTCCGCTGGTCGACATCACAGTGAGACAGGTAACAGTAATTGGTAGTTACAATGAGAGGAAACAGTGAAGGCTGCGTACAGTACAGCTACAGTGGACGGCTACAGTAGTTTCAGAGATGGCTACAGAACGGCCACAGTGGCTACAATGAACGGCTGCAGGTTGAAAAAAATATGAGGTTCGTTCTGCAAATAAAGGAAATGTATATGAGTAAACTAATGCAATTAACTTTGTTCCTACACTCGTAAAAAAATCTAACATCATAAATCATTTTCGAATGTTTAAAGTCACCGTTCAAATCAAATACAACACTAAATGAACCTATCGAATAATCACAAAAACGTAGGCAGAATTTTACAAGTCACTCCAGCGAGAACAAACGATCAAATAATCCGTGCTTATCACGGACACAGGTGTTCTACTTCCTAACCTAAGTCAAAATTAAGAACTGCGGCTAAAGTAACATTTTTACTGATTATGCGTTTGATTTGGAACAAAATTCCATTCTGATTTATTACTGAATTTAATTTTAATTTTTTTAAAATTCCTGTTTGCCTCCTCGAAAATACACTAAATATCGAATGAAGACGAAATCATCTCCGCATTGACACAAAATAATAAAAAGTAAAACTGAATTAATTATCGGCTTGAATGAAGTCCCTGTCTTAGAATGATTCAAGATGACTTTGATATTGTCACCTCTTGGTTACAATGTAACTATTGAAATCTCCCCAATCATGCACAAATAATCCTCACTAAACGAAATACATCATAGTTTTAACTAATTAGTACCTCCCGTTTAACCAATTTTCTGCTTTACATGGCGTCGATTCGTCTCACAATCGTGAGCAACACTCTCAGGCTTTTCTGAATTAATCGAAGAAAGCGCCAGCTCATATACCCCAACGCCGTCTTTGTTTTAGCTCCATCTCAACGGACCGACGCCCCTTCTGCGTTCTTTCGTTTCAACATCTAGATTTGATAAGCATATCTCTTGGTATCTTATACCCCTCAATTGAACACTGAAGTTATATCGCTCATATTCGAAGTCCAATTATGCCCACAAATTCTCTTGAAGAAAGCTCTTCCATCCTTCTCTCTTCAAAGCCACTCTCAACATACACTTCCCTTTGTCATGAGGCAACCTCTATTCCTTCTCTCCTCGTGTGGCGTAAGAATACCCTAATTCTTCCCAAGTAACACCGTTTTTTGTTTTTCCTGCGCTCCTACAATAGTTTCCCCTGACAAAATTGAAGGCCTTTTGCTTAATGTATTATTCATCAAATCTCACTGTCTGCTAGTTAATAAAAAAATTGTTAAATTATGACTATTAAGCCTTAAGTGTCAAAATGGCTTTTAAATTTCTGTGAGTTCGCATGAGCTTACGGTTGATGGCTCCTATTCCTTTCGGCTCGATTTGTTGGTGGACCTAGATCTCTGGGAGAAAATCCTCTGCAGAAGTGGCAGCTGGTGACGCTTCGCACTGACTTCCAACTAAATGATGCGTTCCTGTGCGTTTCCTTCTAAACATTCTGATTCAAATTACTACCATGTGCTATTCGTAATTGTCAACCGTTAAATAGTTTCAGTTCGTTGATACCTCAGATGGTACAACTATTGTATCTTCGAGAATTAGCGCTCCAAGGGGGAATCCCCAAGGCGGATATAACTATTGCATGTGTGAGAATTAATGTTCCCAAGGGGAATGTATAAAGTTCCGAGCAAAAGGTTAGGTGTGCTTTTCTTTGATTGAAATAAAAAAGGTTTTTTGTTTTATTACAGACATTGTTTTTCGGTTTACTGCTGTCCTGTTTTTCAGCACCTATTACTTTATTTAACTTTTATAATGTTTAATAGCTTTCCTTCTTAACTTGCTGTATCAATGCGCAGGATATTTTGTGTGGGAACACACCTTGTGCAAAGGTTGCCGTCTCGCATATCTCTTTACGAATTGGTGCCTTCATCCTTCTTCTCTTTTGACCACCATTGATGTGACTAGCGAGGCTTAAACTAACTTATGAGCTGATCTGAGTATTCTGTTCTAGTGAAGACTTGTCACATCATTTTGTGAATGTTTCAGCTCCTTAGTCTATTTGAAATGATTCTATACGTTTTAAGTAAGTTTATGTATTGATAACCAGCGGATTCTCAAAAAAGAAAACTCGGATGAAAAACCCGAATGAGGTGATGGGTTCTGATGCTTTATTCGCCATGTTTTGGATAGTGGCAGTTGGATAAGAACACCTCACATCGACCTGTGGCGGACAAGATGCCGCATGTTGAGCGGACCTGCGAGGGCAAGCCTCCTGATGCAGAGCTGATCGGGGCTTGTCATGGGCGAGGCATGCGAGACGTGTGATCTCTGAGCTGTCAGGGCTCGCCTCGCTGCATTGTTGCCTCGCATACTTTCCTCCCTGCTATTTTTATGGCCTCTAGTACCACTACGTGCTGGCTAACGTTTATATTTCTCTTCGTAACGCACAGGTCTTAGTTCAGTCAGTAGCTTACTTGTCTCGCTAGTGCTGCCTCCAACTCCGCCAAATATGCAATATTTTAGAATAGATATTGGGTTGTAGTCCTCACAGTATTGGAGTGGGTATTGTCAGGCTTCCGATGTTTTATGAATTTTAATATTGTATGGGTGTTGGTGTGCTTATATTTCGTTGATGTGGTAGTAGCTTATATGGTAATTTTTACACCATGTACCGAAACTGCTGCTACATGAAACCCCAGTATGATCTGATTTTGGTAAATGAAAGTTATGCTAGAAATTGTTAGTAGACCTCTCCAGGATGCAATTGTTGAATCTATGGGAATTAGTGCTCTCATGGGAAATATGAGGTACGAGTTACAGGTTAGGTATAGGAGGTTTTTGTTTTGCTACGGACCATTCTTTTTCGGTGAACTGCTGCCCTGTTTTTCAGCACCTGTGTTTCTACACACCTGGTACATACATTCTGCGTTTCCTTAACACCGAACTTCATGGTGCTTTCGTACTTTCCCTTTTTGGAGCGTCTTTGTCGCGGTTAGGGAGGCCTAAACTCATATTTAATCTAATTGTTATCTTTCCTGTAGGTCGAGTCTTGGGAATTTCACGCGTAAGATGGAAAATATACATTGTCTATTGCATACGTTTCTGAGTATTAGAATTTCTTCTTCAGTGCTGAAACATCAATAAAAAAATAAATAAGCATACATGAATAAAACCTAGATCCTAACACTCATCCCCTCAGGGGGATACAACTATTGTATCTATGGGAATTAGCGCTCCCAGGGGGGTAATGTNAATAATCTAATCCTAACACTCATTCAAACACAAGTAGAACCGACACGTACTAACATACCACTTGTAGGTTTCATGTTTTTCATGCGCTTACTTTTACAACCACGCACAGGTACGTACAAGTGGTATGTGAAAGATGGTACATGCCAATTGTACGTATCTTTGCGTGGTTGTAAAAGTAACCGAATGAGGGTACATGTCGGTTGTACCTGTGTTTGAATGAGGGTTAGAATCTAGATTTTATAGATGTGCTAATGTTTTGTTATGTGTGTTCTAAATTTAACTTTCTTCATTTTTCATGATTCCGCACTGAAGATGGAATTCTAATATTCCGGAACGTATGCAATAAATAACGATCATTTTAACATTGGGTCTTCTTTTCACCCAATCTAATTGTTGTATTCGTGGGAATAGACGCTCCGAAGATGTGAGGCCCGAGCTGAAGAGTTGGGAGGGCTTTTACTGAAACACAATAGGTGTTTTTGTCGCGGACCATCATTTTTAGGTCCACTGCTGTTTTATTTCTCAGCACCTACTATTTCATCTTTCGTGTTTTAAAAACTTACTTCCTATCTTGATGTTTCCATGTGCAGGAAGTCTTGTGTAGGGACAAACCATGTGCATCGATTCCTCGTTTTCTTAACGCCGTGCGAAACAGTGCTTTCCTTCTTTCTTCGTTTGGAACACCTTTGTTGTAGTTAAGGAGGTTTCAATTAATTTATCTAATCATTTTTACCTTATTGCTTCTCGGCAAATGTTCTGGAAGGGTGGCGATCCAGTGACAACTAGCAAAATACAAGAAGACGTTTTGGAAACTCTGAATGAAGAGTGGTAAAATAAATTATACTGGCACCAAATCAAATCTTTAGCCTGTTAAGACATGATTGGCGCTTGAATTATCAGGTGAACTTCTGACATAAGATGGGAACAATTTCGTTGAGGTGTGTGATAATATATTTTGAATAGATAGGGCATAATCAAATTACTTAGCGCAACTCGCTCCTTTGCCTTAACTGGTAAACAACAGCGAGCACAACCCTGAGAAGCCCAGCCCTTGTTTGCGGGACGCAACATCGTTGGGAGAGCTACCATCTTCTGACAATGAACATTTGTTGGCGAACTATGTAAATATTTAATACATGTTTGTTTTCAACGTATCGGAAACTCAGTAATTTATTTCGTGATTGTGTAGTCATGGCTGACTGTGCTCAAAAACCAACATAACTCTGGCTAGAATTGAATATTGAATGTAGCTTTAGGTCTCCAAGCATTAAAGTATACTCGTGCAGGGTAAATTTGGCGCTTAAAACTTTACCCGCACATATGTTGAAAATTGTAAAATGCTTCGATTGAGTTATTTGTAATTATTTTTTGCTTAATTCAATCCTCATCCGAGTGTCTCGGGGAATCGTTGAATGGGCTTACTTTAATTTAAAGCAAAAGCATGCTTTCATATGACGCGTTGTGTTGGCATTGCCAACAGAGACTGAAATTTTGTGTCCGTGGGGTGTCACTAATGCTAATTTTGCGGTATTATGTGTTCAGCGCGGTATTTGTTTGCAAGTGGTGACTAAGATAATAGCGACATGTTGAAGCTGCTTTCTTCTCCGTTGCGGTCGTAGTTATTCTGCTGCTCTACGTCTCATGTTGCCATGGCAGCCTCGCACAGCTGCGTGAGGCGACCAGCGCTCTCAGCCGCCAGATTTTGCTGCGCTACGCTCCCGACGAGCGAGCGAGTTAATTCTATTTGCCCATTTCACGCACCACCGAATTTTTGCTTCAAAACCCATTGCATCATCGATTTTTTATCCAGCATGGTCGCCGAATTGGAACTTTTTGAGTCGAGTGCCTCTGTTAATGTGCTTCCCTGCTCGTTTTGTATTTTCTTTTCCTCGCTTCAAGCCAATTCATTTAGTTTTTGTATGGATTGAATTTTAGTTTTAATGTAAGAATATGAATGCGTATATTAAAATGAAATTCGTTGATACGCTTGTGCGTACGTACGTCCATACCATCCCTGTGTGTCAAGCTTACATTTATTGCACATGAAAAAATTACGACCTCATTAATTTCACAGGCATAAATTTGTAGTCGCTGTTCACAATGTCTGTTTCATAAGTAGAAAAATTCGGCAGGATGCGTTGTATAGAATACTTTCCTTTGTTATATTTATTTTAATAATTTTGTATGTATTTTTTGAGTGAAGAACAGTCCAACTTCTATGTAGTTTTTTGAGATCTGATTTAAAATTTTTATCCCCTCAGGAGGATACAACTCGTGTATCTATGGAAATTAGCGCTGCCAGGAGGAAATGTGTGAGGGCCCGAGCTGAGAGTTAGGTAGCCCTTCTTTGTATTGAAATAAAACATTTTTTGCTATGTTAAGGACCACCTTTTTCAGTTCACTGCTATCCTGTTTTTCAGCACCTAAAACTTTCTTCAACTTTTATCTTGTTTCATGAACTTCTTTCCCAGCTTACTGTTTCTATGTCCCTTCTGAATAGATTCCGCATTCCCTAATTTCCATACTAAATGGTGCCTTCCTTCTTCCTCTCTTTGGATCGCACTTGTTGCGGACAGAGAGGCTTAAACTAACTAAGAATCTAATCTGTGTAATAGCATGAAAGTTTGCGTTTGTAAAGCCCACCCTGTATATTGTGAATGTAAGTGGAACTATTCATGGCGTTTTCTAATGCTTTGAACTCTTTGGAAAAAGTATTTTTGAGAAGGAAACGAAAGATAATTGATCGATTCATTGTATTTCCAAGCTGAACGTGGAAAAGGGAGTTAGGGTAAATTGACTGGATTTGTTTGCCTTCCGGCTGTCCCCTAACTTGCGTCATGAACAACATTGAATATGAGACCAAAAATTCTGATTTGTTGAAGAATAGAGGTAAGCGTGAAAGTAGTTCTTCCAGTTCAATTTTGGTCTGCTAATTTTAGGTCAACCAGTTTTAGTGCCAAGTCAGACCTAATTTTGTGTTAAATATGCGAAACATGCAAGTACCAAATTTTGATAATTATGTTCCTCAAAAAAGATATGCTCTGTTACGAAAAGGTCTGAAATCAATCTGCCATGATTTTTGGTTACTATGTTTCCGAAAGGGTCAAACGGTTGTTATCTTGGGAGGACATGGGAAGCCGAACGTCACTCAAAATTCCCTTGCTATCCGCTCCCACCTCAGTTTCTTCTTCCTTTGTAACCTTGGAGTTATTAGCATGGAGAAATGTTCCAAGAAATTTCTAAGATGAAGAAATGTACCTTTTTCTAATTTGACCCTTGCTTGGTTCTGAAGCTTCAATGGATGCTTTAGCGGGACACACCCCCAGGGACAAAGTGCTCCTGAGTCCTGACCTGATGAGACGGGCGGACGTGCTGGTCAAGGAGGTCCAGAAAAGTTTATTTCTGTTCGGCGCACAATGATTTGGGAAGTTGTGTCCAACGTGCAGAATTTGAACTGGACTTGAGAAGGAAAGAAAAGATTAGAAGTGAGGTAGCAAAATTGCTCAGTAAATTTTAATTTTCTTTGTTATTAATAAAGTCCCCGCACATCCTTAGTTTGAGCATTCATTTATGAAAAGGTGTTCACATCTGCTCAATTTTCTTCTGAAACCCTCATTGATATCTCTAAAACTACAGAACAGTCAACCTGCGCTGAAGAGCATATCTGCAGAAGAGTCCGCAACTCCAGTACTTCATATCATCTGTCCTCTGAAGTCGTTTTGACGTGCGCAAATCGAGTACCGTAGGAACTAACGAGCTGCGCAATAGTAATCGTTGCTTCATCTTTATGAAGGCAGTCAATTTCTGTCAAGAACATTTGCGCGTATCAATTTCAGCATTAATTTGCTCGTGTACGAGGAAATTCATTTGATGCTACACTGCTGAGAATGAAGCTGCGCGCAATACTCTCAGTGCCATAACTATAAACTTCCTTAACGAGTTTTAGGAGCCTATAACTTGTATTTTATCGTTAAATGTAACGGTTTTATTATCGAGTTTGCATCACTGTTGTCATTAACTAGCAGTTGCTGCCTTAGCTGGACTGAAATTGTTAAAGCGTTTGTTTCTATGTCAAATAAACTCTTTCGTACCTTACTCGATTCTCATTTTGTTCAATGAATTGTTTTTGACTACATCGGAAAAAATCATTTTGAGCGTTGCGTTAATTTTCTTCACTGTGTAGGTTATTGAAAGATATTGAATTTTGTATTTCACAGTATAATTCAGCGTTCTGAAATTGGCGAGCTCTCATAAGGCCACCCGTGCCTGTGTTTCTGAACACCAGCGAAGAGAATCAGCGTTCCTCAGCCCAAATTTCTTGTGGATTGACAGATATCTGTTACAAATTTAGGACTATTGTTCACAAGTCAAATTTTCCATTTCTTTACCTTTTAGTTGTAACGAAACGAGATTTGATCTAAGTATTTTTGTGGTCATTTTTTTTGCTTTCTCCCCTCAGAGGATCTATTGGATCTATGGGAATTAGCGCTCCCAGGGGGAAAATGTGAGGGCCTAAGCTGAGAGTTAGGTAGGCCTTCTTTTTGTTGAAATAAAAGTTTTTTTTTGTAACGTCAATTAAGAACCACCTTTTTTCGGTTCACTCCTGTCCGGTTTTTAAGCACCTCTGACTTTCTTCTTCAACTTTTATCTTATTTTATGAACTTCTTTCTTAACTTACTGTTTCTATGCCCTTTCTGCATAGATTACCCATTCTCTTATCTCCATGCTAAATGGTGCCTTTCTCTTTCCTCTTTTCGATACGCTCTTTTTTGTAGCGGTTAGGGAGGCTTAAACTAACTTTTAATCTTCTGTTTTTGCTATGTTAAGTACCACCTTTTTTCAGTTCACTACCGTCCAGTTTTTCGGCATCTACTACTTTCTTTTTAAAATTTTATTTTGTTTCATAAACTTCTTTCTCACCTTTCTGTTTCTATGGCCCATCTGCATGGATTCTGCATTCCCTCATCTCTATACTAAATGGTATCTTCCTCTTTGCTCTCTTTGGAACCCTTTTTTTTTTTTAGCGGTTAGGGAGGCTTCAATTATCATATTACATAATCTCTTGAGCTCTTACTTTTTTCATGACGTTGAAATAGTGCTGCATTTCTAGTAAGTTACCCCTCTGGGAGATGCAACTATTGTATCTATTAGAATCAGCGCTCCCAGTTTACGAGCTGGAGTTAGGTAGGGCTTCTTTATGTTGAAATTGCTTATTTTTTTTAAGGGTCGTCTTTTTTCTGTTCACTACTGTCCTGTTTTTTCGATTCGACTTCCATCAACTATTGTCGTATTTCATGAACTTCTTTCTCAACTTACTATTTCTATCCCTTTTGAATCGATTCAGCTTTCCCTCTTCATACTAAATGGTGCTTGCTCTCTTTAGAACGCCTTTGTTGCTAATAGGGAGGCTTGAACTGGCATCTAATCAATCTGCTTGTCAGTGATGCCTATTCCTTTGCCGTTCACCAAAATCTTCGTACCTTTGTGGCGCTGTTTTATTCAATTTTCTCAATTTCATTATAAGCGTAGCTTTAAATAACCAACAATATGTAGTAGTTGAAGTACAAGCAGGGAAACAATTTAAGAAATCACTTAATTATCACTGTATGATAGCTCTCTGGAGGAAAATGTAAAGTCCCGAGGTCAAGGCTTGGTAGGCTTATTGTTGAAATAGAATGTTATTTTTCATTGTGGAGAATCTTTTTTTTTTAGTTCACTGCTGTGCTGTTTTTCAGTACCTACTACTTTCTTCTTCAACTTTTACCTTGTTTCATAACCTTTCTTCTTATCTCACTGTTTCTAGGCGCACAGAATCCTTTGCGGGAACACCCTTTGTGCATAGATTCCACGTTCTCTCAACTCCATACTAAATGGTGCCTTCATCCTTCCTCTCTTTGAACATCTTTGTTGTGGTAAAGGGAGGCTAAAACTAATTTCTTATCAATCAACCAATCTTTCTGCAGCACATCTAGTGTGGGGACACGCCTTGTGCCTGTATTCCTCGCTGACCCTGATGAACTCTCCTAGAAAAGATTTGTACTAACCGTGGCCACTCATATGACACTGAGCGTGAGATGAAGTGTGGCATGCCAAGATTGGTTGCGACTCCCGACTCTGAGCTCTCTCTGTTCTTTCTCTCTGCCAGTAAAAGGCAGTGTTTATACCTTTTATTCTTCCAAACCCCTCAGGGGATACAACTCGTGTATCACCATGAATTAGCGCTCCGAGGTCCCGAGCTAAAGGTTAGGTAGACATTTTTCCTTTCGTTGAAACAGAACAGGTTTTTTGTTTTGTTACATACCATCTTCTTTCTGGTTCACTGCTATCCTCGTTTTTCTGTATTCAGTACGTTCTTCTAAAATTTTTACTTGTTTAATAAATTTCCTTTCTAACTCACTGTTTTTATGGGTAGAGAAACTTGTGTGGGAATACACCTTGTTTGTAGATTCCCCGTGCCATGTCGTCGAAGTTATGTTGCAGCTCATCATACCTGGCATATCTTCAAATTGCCGTGTAATTGCCCTCGTCCTGGCGTTTGTTTCATACTTCGCTATAGGGCTTCCTCCAACAAATTTGAGAAATTGATGAATTTCTGGTATTTCGTATGCTAGGAGGCCTCGTGATACAAAGAAAATATTGCTGTGTTGTTGTTTATAAGAGCTGACAAAATTTGTGCCTTGTAGTTAGTGTTCAATTTTTTTTTCTAAGCGTTGATCATTTATACACGAGATACGGGAGCGTGCTCTGAAGAGCAAATACCTTAAAAGTTAGGTCGGGACGATATTACTCTCATTAATGGTGCTTCCTATGCATCTTGAGCGCGGGAAGGAAGCCTGTAATAGGATTGCATGGGCCCCTCCGACCTCCATAATGAATTTACCCGACCAAAGGCTGGCTGGCCCAGGGGTCTATCTTCAGCGAGGATGCAAAGTGCATCGAAAGTGGGTAGCGTGGATACTTGCTTTCCGTCTCACTGTCTAGTTCTGCTACAGCAGAGACCTGCGTTAGCATAGCAAAGCCACTAAAGGCATCTCGGGCTCTCAACCGGTGGGAGAGTGAAATAATTTTTTGCAATATGCCACTCTCGCGCAATTTTTTGTCGTCCTGTTTCGCAGCATTAGGTTGCTTCAACTAGGTTATATATATCCTTATGAAGCTTGAGTATTATTGGATATGTTGGAAGATTGAATATTTATATTGGAAGGATAAGAATTTTTGTGTTCTGTCGACATGAGTCCAAAAGTAGAACAATTATCATTTGTGCCATGGGTCAAAGTATACGTATTCCCCATCGATATAATGGCATTTTTGAAAATGTTTTGTGAGCTGTGAGTTATTTTTATTGTAAATAGTTGCTCTTCATTGAAACCTCCGGAACCCCTCAGGGGTGTGCAACTCTTGTTTCTATGGGAATTAGCACTCCCAGGGGGAAAATGCGTGAGGGCCCGCGCTGAGAGTTAGGTTGGTCTTCTTTTTGTTTAAATATAATGTTTTTTATTATGTTAAGGACCGTCTTTTTTCGGTTCACTGCTGTCCTGTTTTTTCAGCACCTACTACTTTTTCTTCAACTTTTATTTTATTTCTTAAACTTTTTCTCAACTGTTTTTATGCCCATTCTGCATAAATTCTGCGTTCCCTTATCTCTGTAGTGAATGGTTCCTTCCTCCTTCCTTTCTTCGGAACGCTTTTTTTTTGGAGCGGTTAGGGAGGCTTGAACTAATATCTAATCTAAATCTGAAGCCTTCGGAAGCTCAGTACGGTACTTGGAGCCCCTCAGAGGGATACAACTGTTGTATCTGTGGTAATTAGTGCTCCCAGGGGAAATATGTAAGCTCAGGAGCTAAAAGTTAGGTTTTTTTCCTTTTGTTTGAATAGAAAAGGTTTTTGTTTTGTTATGGTTCATCTTTTTTCACTTCACTGCTGTCTTGTTTTTCGGCACCTTCTTCAACTTTTATCTTGTTTCATAACCTTCCTTATTAACTTTGCTTTAATGCGCTGGGATCTTGTGTGGGAACACACCTTGCCCTCGTCCCTTGCGCTTAGATTCTTCGGTCCCTTAACTCGATCTTTAAAAGTGCCTCCATCCCTCCTTTCTTTGGAGCCCCTTTGTTGTGGTTAGGTAGGCATAAAATAACCTGTGATCAAATCTGAGGTACACGGAAATGGTCATGAAAATACAGCGTCAGTTTAGTCAGTGATTGTGTAACAGAATTTCTTCATATCTACAATTTTTTAATAGCTCTCAATGGTTGAAATATTTCATTTCAATGTATTCTTCAATGAGAATAAGTTCAGTCATGGTTATGTTCATTTATGGTCGAGGAAATTTGTTCGAAAAGCTAATTCTCTTTTGATTTTTACAGGTGAGTGACTGACCTGGCTGCGTTTGGACGCTACCGGTCATGTGGGTCTCCGAACGGCGAGCGAGGTTTGTATGTCGAGCATTTCGTGTGGTTTTGTTCCGGTGACACTGAGAAGTCCCTTTTACCTCGGTGCATAGATGTGCTTAAATATCCATCAGAGAAGGGTTCTTTCTTTCTAGATTTTCTTGCTATTTGTTCAATTGATGTTTTGTCCTCGCGGAAAAAATTTAAATTCACGTTCACGTATGCTACACAAACGAATTTCTTGAATGCTCAAGGACCAATTTCTGTGTAAAATTTGGCATGTTCTGCTACACTATAATCTTTCTGTGCAGCATATCATAAAAAATGTGCACTCTTGATGGGCATTTGAATCACTTGAAGCAAGCTTGCCTTGTGGAGCATGAATGACTGAGGAAATTAGCGTTGTCGAACGCAATGACACAATTACTCATTTTTTCTCATTTTTTACTCCAAAAATTGCTGTCAATCTCTGTTGAGAGTTATTACAATTTTCGACTTAAATTGTGGTGAGAAGTTTGCTATTTAAATCTACCCGCCGTATATTTCAGCACAATAACCGCACCGTGCGCAACATATGGTGCGTGGCGAACTACCCCAACCTGCATCTTGTTCCACTCTTGGTTAATGCTAAGATTTTGTAATCTTTGTAATTGTGCGTCAGGCACATTATTGAGAATAATTTTTTGGATTTCCCGCGTTGCGTATCACGTACGATACGCTATTTATATCCCACTCGATACCAGCACCTTCACTGACAGCAGCACTCAACCTCTCCTTATCCTGACCCTCTCCTTATCCTAGCACTAGTTGAAACTAAATGCAGGCACTGCATAACTGTCAGATTGATTCCCTGATGAGGTTCAAGTGTTACAGGAGATGATATTCAAAAAACTATCTTGGGAACTGTCTACTAAAGGTTCATATTTTCTGTATTTTGTCATAGCAATCAGCCATTATAGCAACAGTGACCCGAATTTTAGAACTCATAAATAAAAGGTTGGACTGTAGTCTCGAATCAGATTACTTAGCATTACCATTAGGTTAATTCGCCGTATTGACACACTTTCAAGTCACATTTCTCTCTTTGGTGTTGCTATAAAGCTTCTTTGGTTTCCTCATTAGCATGGAGGCGTTGTTTTCGAGCCTCTTGGATGCGCAGGCGTTAAAATACGTTAGTAGGATTAAATCCCGATGCAGCCTTCCTATTGTAGAGGCAAGTGCGAAGATTGGAATTGTTGGGAGACCAAGGTTGGTGAAACCGAACTAATTTAATGTGTTAAAGTAAAACGGCCTAGTGCACTATGTTGCAGCTGTCGGCGCCATGCTCTTGGCACCGCATGAGCAAGTCCAGCATGAGCAAGTCGCTCGGCCGAGTGTGGCTGGGTAGCTGGAGCCACTCCATGGCGTCTCAGTTACCACTGACAAAATCAACCCTTTCCGGCCCTATTCCGCACTCGCTAATCTGACCGAAACACCACATATGACCAAACTTCCTTATTTTGAGTAAAGTTTTCAGTTCCTATGTTGAATGGTTTGGGAGAAAAAAGTGTGATATAAGCGGGAATGATTTACGAGCTGGCATGCCGGGGCCGGGACGCGCGACACATGGCGTGGACTGGCGGGTCGAAGGCGTAACGCTCTGTTTCTTATTCCTCAGGAATTAAATGACGTTATATGCCAGCACTATATCGGACGTTTCTTCCAATTGCAACTATGCTGCCATACGGCGATAGCAGAAATGAAATCCACTCAGGACATGGCGATGATGAAGTGGGGAACATCAAATGCGCTGATTAAAAGCCTTTGTAGTGTCATCGGTGGGGAAACTCCTTATATAATAATGACAATAAATAATAGTCCTAATAGTGAAACGGTGTCCTGATGATGCCTGTCTTCGCGCAGCGTCAGTAGCCCGAGGTCTCTTGTTGTGTCCTGATGATGCCTGTCTTCGCGCAGCGTCAATAGCCCGAGGTCTCTTGTTGTGTCCTGATGAATGCCTGTCTTCGCGCAGCGTCAGTAGCCCGAGGTGTCTTGATGTGTGCTGATGATGCCTGTCTTCGCGCAGCGTCAGTAGCCCAAGGTCTCTTGGAAGCGTACAACGTGATGAGCTATTTTCTGTTTATCATTTAAATTCTCCTGGTTTTGTTCTTTTCGTTTTAGTTTGTTTTAGTGGCAGATGTACAATTTGGGTATTGTTAGATGGGTTTCTAAGGATGTAGTCGTAAACGAGATGAATCCATGTATGTCATTGGAGAAAATGGATTTTACAAATTATCCCTGAAGTGTTAATCGCTTCACTCGAAGTGCAGGCAACGAAATGTTAGATGGGAATATTAATTTGGTTTCCTTGTTACGATTGTAGACAGAAGTGGTAAGCAGGGTGCGCGTACACGAGGCCTCGCTACGGGCTTACGTTACCACCTTACCACCATTCAATGCGTGGAGGTGAGGAGCGGCTGCTATAATTATATGACAACTCAGGGTGACACGAGCTAAGCTATCGGCCAGGAATGTGCGCGCCGCAGCCAACCGGCGTCTCGCGTGTGCCGCTGTATTTTCTTACTCGCTTGCTGCTTCTGTAAGCCAACACCTTCCTCTTCTATGCTTTCTGATAATTACCAACACCCGAGACTGCTCTGATTTTTTACGTGTCATGTTTGTTATTGGCACCATGTTTCTCACATATTTTTTATTTTGACAGGGATTGGAATTTAAAATCAACTTTCCAACGTTGATTAAGAGCTCTTCTTTGTCAACATACTATTTTTGGAATTGCTTTTTACACAAGATATATTTCAAAAAAATTTGTCACGTTCATCATCGAATTTTTTGAATATATAACTTGTCTGAAGAAGCAAAATAACATTCATTGGTATCGGATTCACCTCCTGCAGTGAGGTTTGCGTAAGAAAGTCTTTCGAGTGTGCCGCCGTTTGGCAGCGTCCCGTGCTTTACAGCAGCGCGTTAGCTCGTTAATCACGAGTACCTCGTTTTACGACCCCAAAAACTGGCTTTTGTTGCGTGTCCTGTTCACTCGGGTAATCGTCATCTGACTCTCCTGAGGGACACTCTCAACGATTTATGTGGCAGAGCTTGGGCCAATTTTTCTTATTTCAAAGGAATTTTCTTCAAGATTTTATAACGCCGTCTTAACATACCGCAAAATTCGAGTAATGGTGGTGTCACATTCCGTTAATGTTATTTTGAATGACTGGTGTAATTTTTTTTGCTGCAGTTACTGCCACCTTTCGCGTGGGTGATTAGTGAGATAAATGAAGCTGCCTCACTTTCTTTTGGGGTATGTTGACACAGCAGCGAACTGTCATCAATGATGTTCTTTGCGTGTGAGTGAAAATGTGGGTTTTTATTCCAATCTAACGGAAGAAATCGAACTTGTTCTTATCAGCCAGTCGTTCCGCTCTCCACGTTAGGATGGTAATTCAAATGTCTTTTTCATTTATCTTCATCCAATTATCACATTTATTGTAAAAACCAGTTACGACGTAGCTCATTTCTTAAGGCATCGATGTTGAAATTTTTAAGTCGGTGAAATCATGGATCTTTTTGTACGCACGTTGATCAAATTGGCGTTTATTTTCATCGTATATTTTTATTAAGAAATCATTCGAAACCGACCAGTTCGAGAAACAATATAACTCTGCTGAAGACCTCATCGTGTCGGTGTGTGCTGTCAGGAGTCTTGGAGTATTATTATGTGAGGTGACTTGCCTGCAAAGTATGCAGTCAAATGGGAAGATGGTCAGGTACTGAGGTATTCGGCAACCTAATATTACCCCCCCATTCAGAGCTCGGTCGCTTTTTTCTCATTCTCTTGAACTGTAGCGGCGATTGTCACGATAGTCTGCTTTATGAGCACGGCTGCCCCTCTTTATGAGCGCGTGCTGTGTTCCCACTAAAAAAATCCGCATTTTAAGAGAGGCGTCTGTTGACTTACCTCAGCGTGGGATGACTTATCTCCATCCTGCCATTTCTCTTCTACGCTTCACTACCGTCAAGCTTCCCGAAACTCGAGCATCGCGCGGCTTTTAATGCAATTAACATTTTCGTTTAATTTATTCCGCCTGCTTGAAAAGACTGTCAGCAAAGAGTGAAAACTGGCTCTGCTTCTTTTGTTTCACAGCGTTCTATTCCTGGTGAAATTTATTTACTTAATATTTCCTCAATATCGTTGTGTGTTTTATTAGTGGAAAAAACCAGCTGCCTCTCTTAGTGCGTCAACCGTTCGAGAACTAAACTCGAGGGAAGTAAGAAGCGTTTTGTCGTTAGTATTGTCTTTGGCTTTTGTTGGTCAACGTATTGTGATGGTTTATTCAAAGCCGACTTTTTTCTTCTGTCTCTAATGAGTATTATTCTCATCTCTTAGTTTTTGTGCATCTGCAGCCATTAAAATTAGCCTCTGTTCATGTGACAGTGAAAGGGTGTTGAGTTGGAGCAATTTTACATTCTGTAAGTTTTTCAATTTTTATACTCTCACAGCGACGAACTGTGTATTAAGAATTTATGGCTTCAGGTTTTCCCAGTTATGTACTAAAGTGAAAATATTCGAATGAACTTTTGCTATCTTCCTTGTGTGGCTTACGCCACTCATGATTTTACTCAAATAACCTTAAAATTTGGTTCATTGCTGGTGAGGTAGCAGTTGAGATATTGACATCTAGAATGTGTTCTTGAATGGTTTCTACAAAATTAGAAATTCCAGCTTCCACTCTGCTTGTGATGCCGAATTTCCTACTCCCATCATCTACCTTTGGAGGACGTCCACAGCTGCCACCCTATTTGTGATGGCGCCATTGCTGAATCACGAGTCTTGAGGGATGTTCCAGCAGCCGCCCTATTTGTGGTGGCGTAATTTTAAATCACATCTTCATTTCTTTCGAAATCAGCGTAGAGGAAGTGCAAGAGAAAAGCTCTTGCTTAATGATGCTAAAAAACTGATTGAATGTCGGATTAGAGATTGGAAAGTTGAACAAAAATATTTTAACATATTGGGACACTTTCCTTTTCCAGTTTATCACGCATTAAGACGAAGAAAATTGCTTCTGTTTACTAAAACATTCAATCCATCAAATTCTGTATCACCGTCTATTTATAAAAAGCAACGTTTCGATACAACATCATTAAAAATGAATAATTCGGTGTTACGTTCGCATACGAGTTAGATGTGCAAGGAAAGTTACCATTTTTGGATGTATTAGTTGAAGCTTTCCAAGGTGCTTTCCAGAGATCCGTATACGTAAAGGCCTTTCAATTATGGTTTCTCCAAAAACCTTTCAATCATGATTTCTCGAAAGGCCTTTCAATGCTGGAGGAGCCATAAATTACGATTGTGATGCTCCGCAAGTGTACAAAGAGAACCGTTATTCATACTTTATTTACTAAACTTCATTAAGTGTGCAACAGCCGAGACAAGCAAGTTTTCATTCAGGAATTTTACGAGGGAACAGTTTACTTATAAATACCAATTTTCATAATACTCTGACAAGATAACCAACAACTTTTTGAACCGAATTTTGAGCAGTGATAATTAATAGTCCAGGACTTGATACTCATCATGGAAATGTATTTTACGAAAATCAAATGCACAAGAATTTTAAAATTAATGAGCAAGTTTTCAGGAAAGGAATAATATTTTTAGAAATAAGGAATTTCTGGTAAGGAATAATATTTTCAGATCTGGGGTCACTGATTTAGACAAAGCCAATGTGAAATATCAGTTCAAATGTGACGGAAGAAGAAGTAAGTTTTCTAAAAAATGTTAATTGGCATGACTAGAATGACCCTGAAACTAAGATTAACTGCGTACAAATGAGATAAACAGCGCACAAATACAAAGGTTCTATTTTTAATGATTTCCGTATTCATCATAGTTCTAAGCCCTTGAATGATTTATATCTAAACACCAAAATTTTACATCATATGTAAAAAGAGCATATTAAAATAATTGAAGCATTACATATTCATTAACTAAAGCCGGCTCTCAGTGAAAATACCAATGATTTTTTGCGCTGAAACTATTCAATTGTACTGTAGCTTGGAGGTTTGAAACATCCGCTCGAACGTCCATTTAGCCCTTGTCTCTGGTGCTATGATTGTGTAACCGTTGTGCAATATCAACTCGTCTAGCGATCAATATCGATTTTGTTTAAAATATTTCCCCTCTAGTCATCTCACATTGTGATCTGCGTCTTTCGTATTGCGCCTGATTCTGCTTTTGCATTTGGTCTACATTTTTATCGTTGTAACTAACATTTATTCCGTA
Source organism: Platorchestia sp. MABIK (assembly GCA_014220935.1). NCBI lineage: Eukaryota > Metazoa > Arthropoda > Malacostraca > Amphipoda > Talitridae > Platorchestia > Platorchestia sp. MABIK. The sequence goes on along the minus strand of JACJUY010000188.1, from coordinate 272,436 downwards.
TTTTTCAGCCTTTGAAACATTGCTTTTATAAATCGACGGTTAGATAGAATTTTAAGGAGTGTTTTAGTAAATATGATAAACAACTTTCTTCATTTATTAACTCGTGATGAAATGGAAAATTTCCTTAACGTTGAGAAGTTAGAAAAGAAAATAGTAGAACACTGTTAGCAGTAGATTCTGCATGAAAGGAGTTGTGTGAATTCAAACAAGTTTTGTTTATAAGATAGAGTTTTGACATTACTTTCGTTTTCACGAATGACTATGTTTTCACAATTTTCCAATGCTCATGAGGGACGCGCGGTGGCGTATTGCTAGCGTGGCTTTAAGCAGTCGCATTGACTGACGGTGATGCCGCACGAGAGTTGGCTGATGACTTGTTGTTGAAGAGTTATGCGTGTATGGAGCGAGACACGCTAGGCGGAGTGAAGTTGGAGCTTGCAAATGCGCTCGGCGCGCGCTCGTCGCAGCCACGCAGCCGAAGTGCTCCGGCGTCCGGCGTTGCCCTGGCAACAGCTGCCGCTCCCCCATGTCGCGCTCGAGTTATACTTCCCCCTCCCTCTCGCTCCCTGCGTCGCTGCTTTCTTCTAACTCCTCTTCCCGGAACCGTTCCTAGCATTATGTAATGTTACCTCTTCTCGTCAGTAATTTAAACATACATAAATGAAATTCTTTGAGCTACTGTGTGTTTTGCTTCATGTCTTCATCTTATGAATTCTAGTGTTAGTAAATAGAATGAAAATCCGAGCGAGTCTGCTGTTCTCTGAGATGGTTTACACGCCTTACAATATGTTGAAAAGTATGATGAGAAAGTTAATTGCCCTTAAGATGTGTGTAATGAACTCATCGTTTGTAATGCTGTTGACGGATTATAGCACACATCCACACAGCTAGAAAGTGAAAAAAATCAACGTTGGAGCAAGACAGGTGCGCGCTCTCCTCGTTTCAGTGCGTGTCGACGATGCTTGAGTTCATGTAGGGAGTTTGCGCTGAGGATACTGTTAGATTACCTCAGCTGTAGATAGGCCCTCGGTACTTCATTCGCGCTCCTTTGCTTTTTTGTCTCATATCCTCTTCATCTGTTTTTTCCTCTTCCATCCTAACTTATCATTTTCACTCGGTGGGTATCCTGTATGGGAACACACACCTTATGCATAAATGCCCCGTTTCCAACAGTCCGTACTTGATGGTTCCTTCCTCGCTGTCTTGAGATCGCCTCTGTTGTGGCTAGGAAGTCATCAACGTACTAATATACAGATTGAGAGTTAATGCTCCAATGCATCACTGGATGATATGCCAAAAATAAATTTGTTTTGCTTTTTAGATTTTGCTATGTTTAGTGAACAGACAGGATTAACGAGCATCTCTGAAGAGGCTGTGTACTAACGAAGAGCGGCCCTTTGTGACTGTTCGTGCTATTTCACTTCACCGTTTTCGCTTCTGCCGGCGGAAGAGGCGGTACTAGCTTGAAACTTAATCCCATTTTGGGGTTTCGTGATTGAATTTGTCCTTTTTACTTCACTGTTTTTGATACGTCAAACTTGGGCCTACACGAGACTCGAACTCTAAATTTAATAATAAAAGTATGTTTCGATATTACTGTGATTCGGATGCCTAATTTTATCTATTAATTATAACTGAGACGTATTCAAGCCTCTTATTTAAAATGAGTCACACTGGGTTGGTTGCCCCCTCGGGGGATACAACTATTGTATCTACGGGAATTAGCACTCCTAGGGGGAAAATGTGTAGGCCTTCTTTTTGTTGAAATAAAATGTTTTTTTATGTCAAGGACCACCTTTTTTCGGTTCACTGCTGTCCTGTTTTAAGAATCTACTACTTTTTTCTTCAACTTTTATCTTGTTTCATAACATGTTTCTCAACTTACTCTTCATATGCCCCTTCTGCATAGATTCCGCATTCCCTCATCTCCATACTAAATGGTTCCTTCCTCTCTTCGATACTTTTTTTTGTGGCGGTTAGGGAGGCTTAAACTAACATATAATCTATAATCTAGTCTAACTGGGTTGGTTGTAGAATTAAAGCTCAAAAAAAATCTTACAATTGGTTTTTCATTTCTTTATTTCTGTATGCCACCTTGATTGTTCGTGTAGAACAATTCAAAACAGTTTTTCACTCTCATAATTTAAATAACCACAAAATTCGTCAGAGAAAGTCAACCTCGGAAAATAAGCTAACTTCCTTTGAAAATTTCCCGGTTAAATGTTTTGAACAGCACTTGTAAAGGTAGACGTGAAGCGGAAAGTGTAGGAGATTTGATTTTGTTCATTCATATGTTACCCAACTAATTAATAAGTAATGATGTGTTGTAATCTTTTATAACTTCAACGTGCTAGGAAATTACGATTAGCTACCCGATTTCGAGTGTCAGTTAACTATAATGAGCCTTCGGGCTTTATCAACAGCTGGTGTATTTCGCTCGTTTCTCCAAAGCCAATCGTAGAAAATATCTTTTCAAGTGTGTGAAAACATGCTTGAAAATCGTGAAGCTGCACCATGAGGGTGCAGAAACATTTTGGTAACTGCATTATGTATGGTTTCTTCCTTTGTTTCTGTTCAATAACTTCCGCTATTTTGTGGTGTTGACCGTATTGTGGGGGTAAAAGGGAATCCCTCAACATCCCAGAGACATCTTGAAATATGACAATCATTTACTACTTCACGAATTAACTGAATTAGATACGAATAACTTAATCTGTAAATTCGATAGTCAGCTGTACATTCAGCTCTTTCTCTTGTGTTAGTCGAATTCGTTCTCTCTATTTCCCTAATGTTCCGAAAAATTAACTGTAAACACTGAACATTTCTGATGAATTGGGGGTTCTGTTGGGATGAAATGCATGAGACTTGAGCGCTGTGCCACTCTTCGCTCGTGTTTTTGTATTCTGTATTCAAATTTGTTCATGAATTAATTTAAATATATTAACTAAGGCTTCATGTTATTTTCTGAAGAATTCTATTCAAGCTGGGCTCAGCAGGCACCCTGTAGCTACTGGTATGTTCAATATTGAGGTATTATATATGTTTAAATATTTACCTGAGGGGATACAACCATTGTATTTATGGGAATCAGTGCTCTCAGGGGTAATATGTGAGGTCCTGAGCGAAAAGTTAGGTAGACTTTCCTTTTGTGAAAATAGAATAGTTATTTTGAATTATTACGGATCATCTTTTTTCGGTTGATTGTTCTGTTTTTAGCATCAACTACATTTTTCTTCAACTTTTATCTTGTTTTGTGAACTTCTTTTTTCATTTGCTGTTTCTCACCTTGTGCATAGATTCCGAGTTCCCTTATTTCCACACTAAATGGTACCTTCCTCCTAGTGATGTACCGATACCATTTTTTTGGCCGATACCGATATCGATACCCATTTTTGGCCGATACCGATACTCCGATACTTGGAAATACCGATACTTTGACCGATACTACTACCGATACCGATGCTTTGAAAATTATTTTAAAATAAAATCATTATAAGCCCTACATGGGTGTTATAATAAAATTATTCACTAATTTATCTAATAATATAACAATACTGACAATAAAGTTTTTGATTATGAATAATAAAACTGCTCTTGCTCTGT
>JACJUY010000188.1:248791-267709 GCA_014220935.1 Platorchestia sp. MABIK | reverse complement strand
CAGCTTCGTAATATTTGACGATTTACAAGCTAAATTAAAATAGAATTTTCGGCTACTTCTTTATTGAATTTTCAAAAACTTTAAAATGCACCTTCAACTTTATTTAATTAGTACGATTTTTGTTAGCCTGTCACATACTTTGAGAAATGGAAATTGGGTCAAACTAAATAGGTTTTAGTTGTAAAAGTATAATAATTTTATGTGGCTACTGCGTTTAACTATTCATGGAACATTGCTCTCACTGACCGTACGTGACTCATCAGGAATTCAAAGTTATAAATTCAGTTAGCGGGCCTGATTAAACGCTGTAATTTCAACAGTTAGCGAACTAATTTACTAGGTATGAATAGGCTCTTTATTTGCTTATACTTTTCCTTTCATGATTTATGACTTTAATTTTTATGATAAAATACGTATTATAGGAAAGTATCGGTAAAGTATCGGCCGGATTTTGCCGATACCGATACCAGTAAAATGACCGATACTTGCCGATACCGATACATCGGTACATCACTTCTTCCTCCTTCACCTCTTTCGATCGCCTAAGTTGCGGTTAGGGAAGCTTAAACTAACGTCTAATCGAATTTCGTTCAAATACTGCAGATAATACTGTATCATAATTCATTGCCTTTACTCTCAGAGCTAAGATTCTTCACACCTTTGTAGCATGGGTCTATCATGTGATCTGGAATTCAAAATATATTATTGAACCCGATTAACCTGGTAGTGGGGGACTTGAAAAAAGTGATTAAAGCCAACTCTGAGCTGAGGAAATTTTAATGTGTTTGGCGGCCGCCGGAATAGTACACAGTATTGTTGTGAGCTGCGATTTTTTTCAGTTCGCACTGTTACATCGCCCATGCCCCATTCAGCGCGAAGTTTTGTTCAGGGCATCGTCTGATTGCGTTACCTGTAGGCTAACCTAGTCGAGTGAATGTAGGGACATTGTATTATCTCTACTTCATAGTAAGAAATAACCAGCGTTAAGAAACAAAAAGCACCGAAGGTAAGGCATTTTCAATAGACGGTTAGCATAAACTCAATTCCTAAGCTGTTCAGGGTTTGCATTGACCGGGAAGCAGGTATTGTAAATTCTCTTTCCAGGCTTTTGGTAGCGAATGATATTTCACATAATCAATCGTGTTTATTTAAGTTTAAGAATATCATGTTTTTAAATTCTTGTGTACCCCTCAGGGGAATACAGCTATTGGATCTATGGGGATTAGCGCTCCCATGGGAATTATGTGAGGGCCCGAGCTGAAGGTTAGGTTGAAATAGAATCTTGAGTAATTCTATCTTTTTGTTGAAATAGAATAGGTTTTTGTTTTGTTACGGACCATCTTTTTTCGGTTCTCTGCTGTCCTGTTTTTCAGTACCTACTACTTTCTTCTTCAACTTTTTCTTGTTTCATTAACTTATTTCTTAGCTTACTGTTTCTATGCACCTTGTGCATAAATTCTGCGTTCCCTCAACTCCAATGGTGCCTTCATCCTTCCTCTCTCTTTGAGCATCTTTGTCGTGGTAAAGGGAGGCTAAAGCTTTCTTATAATCAATCGATTATTGTGTACTGATTTCATTATAATGTCATTTGTCCAATTTAATATTAAATGTTGATTTCCTTTTATGAGGAAGTTTAGCTTGTCATCGAAAAGGTTTTATTTTTTCTTTTAAGTGAGACTTCGTGAATTGTATCCCCTCATTTTGCAAGACACTTATGTATGCTGAAGTAATTAAATATTTGGTTAGCTGAAATTCGGTCGGTTGGGTTTCTCATTCAATTATTTTTGATGTTTGCGCTAGGTTCTTTAAAGTGGCGTTTGGCGGGCTAGATGTCGGATTTACAGTGACTGCGGCCTAATAACTTGGGGGGCAGTGGGCGGTGAAACTGCTGCGCGACAACCGCCTCAATTTATGTGACAACTGTGGAAATGCGACCTCGACTAGGGAGCGCACTGTTATCGTCTCTTCTGTGGCATTTGGTGCCCTATTGACTGCATGTGTGACGTTTCCTGTCATTATGGGGGCAGTCACGGCCATTTGTGTCCTGAGAGTCTCTCATTAACTAGTTATCGGAAGGAATGATGTAGCGTCCTTAGCTGTAGCAATTTCTAATGACGATGGATTAGTTTCACCTGTCAAGGTTGTACTACGCGGATGCTCCGGTACTGATGTCATCGACTTCGTTTAGCGTATCCATTCTAGGCTGCTTTAATTTTTTCATATTTTGGTTAAGCGATTTGTAGGTCTTTAAAGTGAAATTTTTTGCGGGGTTTTCCATTAATCTTGAGTATAACCCGTGAATCATGTAAGAACATTTTTTGTGTAACTCATATGCTTTATATGCACTTTAATTTTCGGTTGATATTTTGCAAGACCATTTTTCAGAATTACCTGTTTTTTCCAACCTAGATTTTACGCTAAAACGGTTGAACGCGGTCACTAATTTGAATCACCATCGTTTTGTGTGTGGTAGTCTTATCCAAAGAATTAGCAGAAAAATGCTCACACCGGAGGAATGTTTGGAACGGTTGAGATCTTTACAAGTTTATTTTTATGCGCCAGTGTCTGTGAAGATGAGCGGGTGAAGTAAAGAAGAGGTTATTACCGGCGGAGCGCGAGTGCTCTGCGTAAGGTGCGAGATGCAGCAGCCTCGGCTTGTCAGGCGTGGCTCATTTCATGAGCTTTGACCTTTGGGGCGCTAGCCTTACACGAGCCTCTGTGTGTGGTATCTCGTTTCCCTTGTTCAGTAAATCGTATTTTGTCAGGAAACAACAGCGACCCGTAAGTTTCAGCATTGTTCTTACTTAGCGCGCTTATGTGTTTATGATGTTGGTTGAAATTCTTGCTCGAATTACAAACGAAGAAATGCTGGGAGCAAATTGCCTCGATTGATCCGAGTTCCATCGTTCTATTTTCATTTGAGTATTAAGGTGAATTTTCTTTGTCCACAGAACGAGTAGCAATGTGTGCCAGCTTATATAGGTATTGAATGCTAAGTTCCTTAAGTTCCGCTAATACCTCTTGACGGGAGGCATTTTTTTCGGTTTTTAAGTACACCTTCCGGTCGGAAATATTCTCAAATGGGAATATTTCACAAAGAGATGACTCTTCACGTTTTAGTGTCTTTCAACATATTTGTTCTCAGTACAAAAGATAATCGTGCACAGTGTGAAGACAAATTTTTAACGTTTACTTAATAATAGGGCAGAAGTTAAAATAAATTTATCATCTTCCTTTTTAAGATAATATTTAAAAGTTCTTAAATTACCCGCTGGATATGGCAAATAAAGGTGATACTAATAGAAAGTGCACAGACAACTGACAGACCAAATATTTGACATATTCTGTGAGAAGAGCAGTATTGCAGGCTCTTCTTGAGAGATCTACGGCCCCTCGGCTATTTCTATCCAATCCCATCCCTTCAACACCAAAAAAGCACCACGAAAAGTTGGTGAACTAATTGAAGCAGTGACTGATAACTTTGAGGAATTACGGAGATCAATATTGAACAACATTTTCCTTACTTTACATCAGTCAATGGAACAGATTATTTTCGCTGATGATGGCAACAATTACAGGCTTCAACATCTATCGAAAACACAACTAGAAAGAAAAGGAATTCTTCCAGAGTCCATTCAAATCCGGAAAAATTGAAGAATAAGTTAACAAGTATTGAGTAAATATAATGGCAAATATGTGTCATATGTTGGTACATTATCGACATGTAGTGTTTGTCTTTTGTTATTTATCTTATTAAAAATATAATTCATTGATGTTTATACATTACAAATTTCATGCACTGAATAGCAGAAAAAGTTGATTTTTTACAACCAGTAGTTTTGCAAGTATCCTTTCTAAAAAATTTACAATTGTTTTGGAGCAAATATTTCCGACCAACTTCAACACTGATATGGACCAACTATTCTTGACCGTAGGGTGTATCAGAAATAAGGCTAAATTTTTGTAAAATGCAGTTCGTAACCTCATCAATACTTTAATACTTTTAAACAACTGATTGGTCTTCGAGGAGTGTTAGTGGTTTAAAAACAATATTCGCAGCTCCTCATAGGCATGGAAAATAAAAATTTTAAAATTAAAAAGGGACTTCAGAATCTGATAAATGGATTTGTTAACCAAATATCAGTTTTAGTGCTGAAGCTGAAGGCTGTTTTCATTTGCATTGCCCTTGTGTAGGCCACGTGGGATGATTTCTTGCTTCGTGTATATTCGCCCCCTCTGAAATTATATGTGCAATTTTTCGTTCAATTTTCAGTGGTTTTGAATTGGTTATTTCGTTCAATCTATTCAGTGTGTCCCCTAGGAGATATTATATTCTATCTTTTGGTATCAGTGCTCCCAGGAGGAAGATACGAGATACTAGCTGAAGGTTAGGCAAAGGAATAGCAAATGCTTCTAGTTCTGCTTCGGATCTTTTCTTTTCGGTTCACTGCTGTTAATTTTTTTCAGCTCCTGCTACTTTATTTTTAAATTTTATCTTTCTTCATAATCTTCTTAGCTTGTTTCTGCGCGCGAGAGGTATCGTGTGGGAACACACCTTGTCCATAGATTCCTCGTTTCAAGTCCAAACAAAATGTTACCATCGTCTTTTCTTTTTTAAAACACCTTTGTCGTAGTTAAGGAGACTTAAACTAACTTTTAATCAAGTGTTATCACCTGTGATAAACACAAATCGCCAGTTTTTGCGCTAACGGTCAAAATCTTCGCTCACATTCGTCGTTGGCGATGTCGTAAATTCTAACATTGAGCACGCAGCATTCTGTGGTTGCGTAGTTTTCGAATGTCGGAATTGATTCCTGCCGAAATTTGTAAACGTGTTTCTCGAAGTACTTGCTTGCGCAGCTTATCTCCTTATTTGTCGAGGCGCTCAATTTCGGACTACCTGGAAGCACTTACCTTTTGTCCCATTTCTCAGATGATTTTTGCAGCAGAGAGATTTTTGTTCCTTGCCTGTTGCTTGTTCGAAGTACATAGCTCTGAACCATAACTGAACGGGTGAAGCAACTCGCTTGGCAATGTGTGATTTGCACTGTACCCTAATTGATAGCTGGTTAAGTAATGTACCTAGTTGAGTTATTGCTTTCCTCTATGACTTATGATCAGCTCGAATAAGCCAGTATCTTCTCTTAATTGTCAATGTCAGAACTAGCCTGAACATTTGATGCCACTCCAAAACGTTTTCCGTTTCTTGACTTAAGGCAATGAGGTATATGTTCTGATGGTTTTCAGCAGAAAAAAGTCAACTAATTGTAAGAGTTCGGCTGCAGAATACCACACCTCGTCGCCCGATCATTGACACTGTGAAAGAGAAGAGCGAGAGGTTATTATATGATGCATGGAGTCTTTCAGTTGCTAATGTAAGTCTGCAACTTTCGATTAAAATAGAACATTCTTTTCAGATGCAAAGACCACCGTGCACGATTATTATTCAACTAAACCAAATTTGAGTCTTGAAAAATAAATATGAGAAAAAATAACAAGCTGAAGAAAAACAGCGCACAGCGACTGTCTTTTCGCCGCCTTTGTTTGAATTATAAAACATACCAAGCTTATATGCGTCCTGTTATGCGTCCTTTTATTCCCTTGTGTAAGAAAAAAAAAACTTGTCTACCTGCTCAAGTACTCGTTTAATGTTGTTGCTATCTCCTGCATAAAGAAGAAAAGTGCGACCGGGAGCCGAGGTCACTAGGCTCACAGTTCCCGTTGCAATTGTGAGGAGCTTAAAGCTGCGATAACATCAGCCCAGCTTACCTCACGCGGCGGACCGTCTTCCATCGCCGGCCTCAGCGCTACATGCTGAGGTCGTTGAGCCTCTTAATGCGCTCTGCTCCGCGTTACGACACCTCTGTTGATATTCACTCAAAGTTTTGCTGTTTTGGTTATCTCTCTCATACTTATGTGTGAAAGAAATACATTACTCGGCAAGCTTTCCTATGATTAATGTTTATGTTTGGAACGAGATTGATATTAGATGAACGAAAGGTTTCTTTCAGAAATGAAAACTTGTTCACTCATCGCGACCCAAACTTCCTGGCTCATCCATGCATCTCCGCCTATTGTCCTTCCTGAACTTCCTTATCTTTTCGGAGTATGGCCATGGGAATATTGGAATTGAGCGATAACGCAAAAAGTGCGCCGTCATTTGGGTTGTTCAGTATACTTCACCTTCACGCCTTAGCTCCTGGATGAGCTTGTTGTTAGCATCTATCAGTGAAGAGTATTTGAACTCTGAAGAAGGATTTAGAATACAGAAATTTAATTGTGAAAAATTTCTGCTATGTTTTTCTCTTTTCTTCAAAAATGTATGTTTCGTAAATTATTCCCACGATTTACTGTACATGTCTAGCTTGTTCACTTTAAAATTCTATAACATTCTTGATATTTTTTTATGCTACGAGATGAACAGAGTTTGCAATTCATTTTCGATTCTCAGATATCATTTCTATCTTCAAGTAGCCTTATGCGTCGGCGGAATTACGTAGTCATTAGTTACTGAACGAATTTTATTTTTGTAACCAGGAAACTTCCAACAGTTATAAGACTTTTGCATTTGAGAGAGCATTATCATGGATTTAGATTCTAAAAATACATTTAGTGTATTTTCGATTATTATTTTTTTCGTTTCATACTTGGTATGTTTTATAAGTTGAATTGTTTTAGTGCAGCATTGATTTGTTATGTGCTAATTTTTGCTATGTTTTAGAATATTATTCCGTTAGCTCCAATTTTCACATGCTTAGCTCTCTTATCGCTCGATATTTTTAAACATGTGACGAGTGCAAGATTTCATCACCACGATGATGCCGTCTCTCTGTTCTGAGTGGTGTTCATAGCTTGAGTTTGTGTTCTTGAGTACTTGTCAAATTTTGAGTGCTGCTCATTTCTGGCTATACGCCAATCGTAACTGGCCTCTGGTCTCAGTAAGCTCGCCGCGAACGCCGTGCTCTGTTCCTCGCAAGTTGCGAGACTCCCGTAATCCCGAGCCCGCATTTGGTGTCATTTGAGCTCGCTACCTGCTTTGCTTCTCTCCTGTGTAATTCAGCCCACGCGCGCGCGCTCTCCTCATCGTTTACTCGGTGAATGCGCTGCTCGTGTTTGTATTTGGAACTAGAGCAGCGCTGGCAATACCGTTCTATTTATATCGCTGGTATTGTTCTTTTTTGGTGCCCAACTTTTCGGGTGAGTCCGTTACATGCTTGAGAAATTCATCACACCTGCCGTGCGAGGTGCCGAGAGCATTGCCGCAACCGAGTGCGTCATGAGACGTTTGTATCTCTTGCCCGTTTTGCTCGCTTCGGACAGCAGACTGGTATTTTTGTTTGTCGAACTAAATTGCTGGCACTTGTTCTGCGTTTTATTATCAGCTTACTCAAATTTTATGTTGCGTATTCTTCAGACGTCTGGTCTCCTATACTATTAGAATATGTTGTAATTTTTCGTGAGGAACATTTTTTCCGCTATTTCATTCGTGAAATGCGTGGCTTTTAAAGTAGGTGAAACATGGGCTCATACGACATCAAGAGGATCGTTTTTCGAATGCCACTTTGGAGTGGAACTTTTATTTTGCGTAGCAATGCGGGAAAACGCATGTTTAAGAAATATCGAAATGTTAAAGGTAGGACATCGTAGTGCAGCTCACTTAGAATAGGTGTCACAGCGTTCGATAAACATTACGAAAGCATATGAACGGTTGAGAATTGAAATGCTGGTAGATTGCTAAGTCTACGAGTAAAATTTGTCACGAGTTTTTCCCGAGCGTCGGAAGGCATCGATTTGTAGAAATGTTCGGTCTGAAAGACGCTCATAGCTTCCCTGCTTTCAACTGCTGGACTTTCTACTGCTTCGTTCGTGTAGAAGGTTGAATGAAAGCTTGAAGTTATAGTATTAGTTTTGTATTTCAAGACCAAATTCCCAGTTCATTCGCAAGGACAGCCCGAGCTCCATAACTTGGGTTTACTATTCACGCACAAACAAAGTGACACACTAAGCAGTTACGTAACTTTTAAAATACCGAGTTCTTCACCGCGTCTGTAGTGACGGTACACCAATCTAGGAGGACGTTTTGTTGGGCATCACATGTTCACTTTGACGTGCCATGCTGGGAAATGTGTGTCCGGTGAGGTGCACTCACTGCATCATTTCAGTGACTTGGACTCTAGTCCTTTGTTTAGATTGTGCAGAAAATGTAAGACTTGGATAATATCATTTGAAATAAAAATACCTTTTCAATCGCAATACATGAAGCATACAGTAGCACTGTATCACTGAAGAACTAACTACTTGTCACGCTATGCTTCGATGTCGCAATTTACCGAGCCCAGCCATTTACCAATTTACCGAGCCCAGCATTGGAAGCATTCATTCTGATAACGACATAGCCTTGACCACCAGAAACTTACCGTTTGTTTAAAACTTAGGCGTCTCTCGATAAATGAAGTTTCTCCGAGGTAAACGTGTATTGAGGACTGAATAAAAGAATGAATGAGCTCAGGTTACCCAACTGCCAGAAAATTTAGGAGCAGCCGAAGCGGTGCTCATCTGTGCGAGAAAGTGGTGCGCCGCTGAGAGGAAATAAGAAAGCAGCGAGTGACTGGTGGACAATTTTCTGCCTCGGTTGATGTGCTCTTTGTGAGATTTGTTGGGATTTGGGGATTGCTGCGAGCGGCGCTGCTCGGGTTGCTGCCCAGCGCTGGGAGCGGGCCGGAGGCTCCACTGCCTTGTAGACTCCACTGCCTTGTAGACTCCACTGACGCATTACAGAATGCGAGCTTATCATTCATCACTCATGCTTAGGAATCGGCCGAGCCTCTGTGACCCACATTCGGGAAGTTGATGATTTTGCTTTTTTAAATCTTTAGTATTTACTAGTTAGCGAAGCATTGAAGTACTTGCCGCTTTTTTAGCTTTCTATTTTGGACAATGTGCATCAGTTTGATTCCTTGCGAAAACAAATGCTGGCATCGGCTAATCGTGTGATTTTCGCAGGGCTTTGACGCAAAATGTAGCTGATTAACATCATTTAATGCACTGGGATGTGTTTTAACCTCCTGCAACAAAGCAGCAGTGGGTGTCTGATGCGAACTTGTTTCTATAAAAAACAAGCCTGATGATGTAGCAAAGTCAGAGTATCGTTTATAAATGTTGAAAACCGTTTGATGATGCATCCGTGCGAAAGCCCTGTTAAGCATGAAAATGAATTGAAGAATTTAGTCTTGGTATGGCTTCCGGCATCGTTGTTGTTTTTTACGTCGATGCGGGCAGACGAAAAATATCGTCACTCGAGCAATAATTTTTTGTCCACATTGCGTTTTTATCGTTTGTTCTTCTGATGTTAGAAATTGATTTTAAAATGCATAATTACTTTTGCAACACATTCTGGTTTTACTTAGTTATTCATTTATCGTTCAACATTTCTAACTTTCCGGCTTTTTAATAGAATTAAATTAAGTAACAGAATTAAATTAGGAATGAGAAAATATCTTATGGGAAGTCAGTGGCCCTTGAACAACATCGTTCATCTGTCGGGCATCCTTCCCTTCTTTCATCTGTCTGGTTCATCTGTCGGGCATCCAAAATCATCCTTGATGATTTTTAAATTTTTTATTGCTCAATTAGGATTGTACGTGCTCGTTTTATGTCACTCGGTATTCATCTTTGAAATAAATGCCTGTCCAGCTCATGAATTTCATTTCATTGCTCATTTCCGTTCCATAATCTCCGGAACGAAAGCGCTGCAACTCTTTAGATTGATGGTGAATTCTAACTCCAAGTTCTTCCGTTTTCTATGTTGTGGGTTGAAGCCATTAACACTTCACTTGACATATTCAATCGTTCGTAAATGTTTTGAGATGGCCTAACAGAACTGTTACCTCAAGTCTTGGAGCACTGAAGGCTTTCGACCGAGAACGCTCATTCGTTCATGAGAGATGGGTTAGATTTAAAGTAGGATCTCGATGTGTCGGCCGAGTGATTTGTTACGTCTGATGCCATGCAAGCGTAAGTATATCACCTCTAGATCCTGTTTAGATCTCGCCGTCTAAATGGTTGGTATAGCGTGTTTGCTGATTTTTATGCGCTTATCTTCGTTTGGTCGTCGTTGTTATTGATGATGCTGCTGCTGTCGTTTTTCTTGAGATATGTGAAGATAGTAAACTGAACTAATAGCTTTGATTTGTCGTTTGTGGAAAGAAAAACATGAAGTTGGTCTGTCTCCGATGACTTGGTTTGAAGTTGTTTTTACGGGTCCTGTACAAACAGTCGTTCATTGGCGACGAATTTGCGTTTTATGAAACAGCGGCCTGATAGACTTTGTACGTTAGTTGCTGCGAGTGCTTCATTATAGTGCACACTGATGTCGCCAGAATGCTTCGTGGTCTTGTTTGTGTGCAATTCTACGAGAAGAAACTACGAGGGTATAAATCGCTTTATGATAATCGTTTTTGATACTATTGAGAAGCCATTTCAGGGAGGTACAACTATTGTATCTGTGGGAGTTAACGCTTCCAGGGTGAATATATGTCAACAGCTGAGGGTTAGGTGATTTTTTTATTCGAACAGAAAAGTTTTTGTGTTGCGGACCATTTTTTTCGGTTCTCTGTTATGCTCGTCGGGATCTATTACTTGCTTCTTCAACTTCTATCTCGTTTGGTGAACTTCCTTACTTGTTTCTATGCATAAGAGATCTTGAGGGAACACCTTGTGCATAGCTTCCCCATTTTCTGAACTCCTTACTTAATAGCGTCTTCACCCTTTCTCTTTTTCTAACACGTTGATTGTAAATAAGGAGGCTTAAATTAACTAATGTCAATTCTTCCTCAGAAAATGAACCCAGAGGTGCGATTTGCCACGTTTCTTAAAACTGTTCTACGTTGATAAGAGTTATTCAAAAGATTCTAGTGCTTAGTAATTCACCACGTTAACCATCACCATACTCCTCAGGGGGCGGAAGATGCGAGATCCCGAGCTGAACTATCTCCGGAAAATCAGACATCGCATAATTTAGGTTTAGTCAGTTCTGAGCTTATAAAGCTTCATTTTTGGTTAGGTCTTTGTCGAGAGCCGTCACTGCCTTATGCCACCGTTCATGGATATAGGCAGCTCACCAGCTATTCAATTGGACGACTTCATCATAAGATGTTTGGATCATGGTTGATTGTGTGTTGAACGAATACCGCAGCTAGCTGTTAACAATGTAATCAATGAACGACTACTAACCCATACTGCAGTCAAGGTTTTTGTTCAAAATGAAAACGGTTCCTTCGTCAACATACGTGGCACCGTCGTCTACCATAAAATTCGTCCTTATCTAACTACATTTTTCAACTCGAGATCTGTTCGAACTAGATTGGACTTTTACAAAGCAAGGCTTGACTTCTATCGTTCATTCTGAGTTTGTTAGAATTGTTTACGTAAGTTGAATGTAGTCTGGTGACATCAAGTGGAAAACGCTATTAAAGAGTTGGATTTGTGTTTTATACCAAAGTAATTCTTGAGCAGTTTCATTTATCGACTTGAGCCCAATTTTTTGGAAATCGTCAGGATAATTTTTTTCCCACGAGAATTTCCGAGATAGCTCAATGTGCGAGGGAGTGTTGAATTAGCTCAGCATTTACATGTACGTGGAATCAGATTTTAGATAATCGGAATTAATAACGATCAAGAATGTTCATAGTCATGAGCTCTTTCCTTCTCAATATTGATCTTTATTCAGGCATTTCGCACCAAGTACTATAATTCCTGGGACTCAAGCCTCGAATAATATTTCAGTTTTCTTGATGATGCAGTGACAGCCAACAAATCTTAGCGAACATGCATTCATTCCTATTATGCATGCAAAATGTTGCCTCTTCATTCTTTTCGCTAACTTAGGATAAATAACGCAGAATGGCTTTGAAATCTCTGGCATGAATTAGGTGTACGAAATAAGGTAGGGTACACGTTGCATCATTCTTTAGTACTTGAGTGCTTCTGTGTTTTAATGACGATGAACAAAGAAGTATGCGAAATGCAGGATTCACGGAAGATACAACGAGCGCGTGGGGAAAATTGTGGTAGCGGGGGAGTTTGAAAGCTTTTCTACTCGGAATTTTGGCTTTTTGTTTACTCGTATATATGTTGACTACTTTTCTATAGCCGAGGTGGGTTGGTCAAATGCATTATAATTCGTCAACTCTCAGAGGGATGCAACTAGGATATCTACGGGAATTAGCGCTTCCAGGGGTAAAACGTAAAAGCCCCAAGCTTAGAGTTAAAGCAAGTCTTTTTATTGTAATAAAATCTATTTTTGTTTGGTTAAATGACCGTATTTTCTTGGTTCACCGCTAACCTGTTCTTCAGCGTCTCTAACTTTCTTCTTCAATTTTTACTTTATTTCATAGCCTTCCTTCTTAACTAATTGTTTCTATGCACAGTGGATCTTGTGTGGGAACACACCTTGTGCATAAATTCCGCGTTCTCCTTATCCCATACAAAATGGTACATCCTTCCTTCCTCTCTTCGGAACCCCTTTGTGTTTAGGGATGCTTAAATTAACATATCTAATCTAATTTAATATAACCTTTTGACGTTATTGATATTATAATGGCACTATATCTACCGATAGAAAGAGAAAAGATCTATCGAGAGTGTGATTTTCTGTAAATTATGTGAATTTTATGGTTTTCAAAGTTCTTGTACACTAATATATGTTTTGCAACATCCTAGGGAGCTACTATTCATAGTAATACTGTATGTAAATTGAAGAGGCAATTTATTGATACGTTGATAAATTATTATCGAGTGCGACCAGTGTGACGTGCCACCCAGAGCCCTTCGAACCTACACGTGCTAGAACTGAAAGAACGAGAGTCATTTTAATTTTTTGCCTTTTGTGCGTACACCAGGATGAAGGTGGAGCACTTTGTTGTCGAGATATATTACAATTTCATCCGGGTTTCTTTGTGAAGTGTCCCGCCTCAGTGGCAGCAGGTCTCAATATAGTTACGCTTGTGACGTCGTCGTCTCCTATTGTAGAATGAGGTTTGAGATCTATCTGTTTTTAGAGGCAGCCATTCATCATGTCAGAGTAAGAATGACAGCCAATTTTTCACGCCGGACAGACCAGCACTGCACCTTGCCTTGCGTCGTCTTTCTCATAGGCCATACGCTGAGTAATATCCCTGCTTTCTTACCGTCGCGTGGATCACCACGTGATGGTCAATACTTCGGACCTGTACCAGCTCCAGCAGCCTCAATATATTTTTTCTTGCCCTCTTTCTTACTGATTACCGAATAGCGTTTCAAGAATTATCAGTAATTTTGATTGCTCTTCGAAGTAATCACTTCTAAAGTAGGGAACAGAGTGCGTCGCAAAACATTCTTATGAACAGGATACTTTCAGCTGGTGATTTTATTTGATCGCCTGAATTACTTTGAGGGGATAAATCTCTCAGAAGGTGCGTGGCTATGAGGCCATGAATGCTCTCAGGCGACGACGGAAAGTTGTGGCCTTGAGAAGTGTTTTTCAATAGCCTTACATTCTGGATAACCCCTCAGGGGATACAACTATTGTATCTATGAGGTTTAGCGCTTACAGGGTAAAAATGTGTGAGCCCGAGCTCAGAGATAGGTAGGCCTTCTTTATGTTTTATGTGAAATAATTTTTGTTGTTGTTTTGTTAGGGACCTTTTTTTTCGGTTCACTGCTGTCCTGTTTTTCAGTATCTCTGACATCTTTAACTGTTATCTTGTTTATAACTTTTTTTTCTTAACTTAATGTCTCTGCGCTATGAACCCTGTGCGGAAACACCATTTGTGCATAGCTTCTGTATTCCCTTAACTCCATATTAAATGGTACCTTCATCCTTCCTCTCCTTGAACATCTTAGTTGTGTTAAGAGAGGTTTAAACAAACTTCTAATCAATCATTCTGGATAATTTATATGAACGCATTTAAGCCTAGTTTCAAAGTGTAAAATTTTCATCTCAATTTTTTTTGCCAACATGCGTGATAGCTTTACACATCAGGGCTCGAATTGTATCGAGAGGCTAAGGATCTTACATTGATTGGTATTTTCAGTCCGTTGAGTGGAGAAAAGTAGCAACAAACGAATTACTCTATCGAGATTTTTATCTTTTGTCGTCATCGGTACATAGAAAATTTTCTCAAATTTCACTTGGTGTGTTATTCATTCAGGATTATAAACGTACTCTTGAAACTTCATTTCAAATTAAATCAAATTACTTCGGTTTAACTTTCCATCAGTTTTGTTGGAGTTCTCACATCAATTTTGAGATGAGCATGTAACGAAAGCGTTCAGACGAGTTCACTTAGCTAGAATATGTTGTTCACTACAACTGCATTTTATGTTGCTCTAACCATTCTACTTTAACTACGTTTCAACGCTCTGATTTGTCGTATCAAATAGTTCATTTCATGCTCCATAAGATCTGCTCTGCTATGCGCTGAAACTCTGTGTAAATTGGCAGCTTATCCTGAAGGTGATTGGATTTGCCGAGGGTAAAATCTTCCCCTGTTCAGAATGAAAATGCACCTACTCCTTATGCGTGCAAATTGTAAATAACAAGATTTTTTATTTCTCGGGATTTTTTTTTTGTAATAATGTTAAACCAAACTAATTGTTCTCACATGTGCGAATTTTACTGAATACCGGTTTTACTGCCCCAAAATCAAATTCAGGTGTGTCTCCTATCTCTTTGTATATGTCAAGCTTGTTACATGAAGAAGGATTTTAGCGTGGAATTATGTCATGAGATGAAGAGCATTGAAACGTTTCCCCTTTTTTGTTTGATCCTCAAACTTGACCTGATCCGCTTATGCGAAGGTCCTATTATGCAAATTCGGGCCGTTGGCTGCTGCGTCATCTCTCATTCTGTATAATATCTACGGCAGCCCTTAGGCCTCCAGCCTTTTAGTCTTGACTCATTGGTCGCTTTAGCATCATATGGAGGTGGCTCGACATGGTTCCTACCATAAAGAGGTATTGCAGATGTTGGGCGCACCGCGGTAGGGGTCAGGCTTAGCATTTTCTTGCCAAAAGGATTGTGGGCCTTATTCCTGCTAGTCATCCTTTAACTATGTAGATGGAACTTTATCAGGAATGTTTTCCAATGCTTATTTCGCGTTGACTTTGCGAATATTATTTTGCAGGACTTATTCTCTAAATGAATTCGGAGTTAATGAAGCGAAAGCTGAGGTAAGGGCTCATGCTGAGGCGGTTGTTATTTTACGTACTGTCAAACTAATGAATCGCCAGCTCGTGCGTCTCCCACCCGTGACGGATTGTGTCAGCCGAAAAGAAGCTAGTGTCAACTCGCCTGCTCAGTTCTGAGATGCTCATATTTTTAGCTGCATCGCGCACAGCTATCGAGCGAGTCATCCGGTCGGCGCTAGTCAATACATAGAAGTTACAAAGATGCGATATTTGTTTGCGTCGAATCAGTTTATTTCCATAAAATGGTTCCCTCAATTCATGTCTGCTTCATATGTATTGCATGCAAATGTTGATTCTGAGTTACGAGCGCAGTTTTTGAACTTAGTCAACACCAAATTTGCATGTTGTCTTCAGTTCTTCATATAGAATTTTCCGGCGCTCATATATTTTTAGTTTGAGGAATCATTGGTTGAGATTATTCGAGGTTATATTAATGTTTTGGTTTATTATCAATTGCCATTGAAACGTGTTTCATTTGAGTTGTGTAGAAATGAGAAGACAATCCTGGTGACTTGGGCAACATCACTGGCGCTTTGCGCTGCAGGCGTGAGGCGCTCGTGTGCCGACCTGCAGGTCGCACCTGGGGCGATCCTAGCGGCTGGTCACGACTCATTTGGCAATGCATTTATGTGGCCTTTGTGAATTGCTTCTGCAGTATTATAAGCATTTCTTCTTTACCCGTTTACAGATTCCGTATGTTATAAATGATGGGTCCTACTATCAGACTTAAGTTCGTGGGATATACATTTTCTTTCGAGTTGTTTCAGTTTTCATCTTATTTCTATTTATTTTTGTTCACATTTTTTTGAGATACTCGGAATGTATTTTGACAGTCCAATCTTTCCTTCGAATGCTTATTTGTTTTGATCTGTTTCTGAAATTTTTGCAACTGAAGTGGGTTACTTGAACCGTTTTTGACATGGTTAGCAAAAAAATTAATTTGAGGAAATTTTTAACTTGTTCTATTTTCTTTCGGGTATTATTGTGCATTTTATTTTATTCTGAAATTGCAACAATTTCTTCATTACATAAATGACCATTGCTTGATAATTTGAACAAAATATGTATTCGTGTAGAAATTACAACGCACAAAATTATGAACATTTAAAAATGTTTTATGTGTGAAGAACTGCAGTCTTTCCTTTCCACATGTATGGTAATCTAGTTATACTCGTATTACGTGAAAGCTGGGCCAATTAAGAGAACCGGATCATAAATTATGACAGTTGTATTCATTGCGCAGCTCTCGAAAAATGTATTAATAAATTTAAAATTTGTATAAAATACTCTAACTTACAGTATCTGCACCCCTCAGGGGGATACAACTATTGTATCTATGGGAATTAGCGCTCCCAGGAGGACAATGTGAGGGCCCGAGCTAAAGGTTAGGTTGGCTTTCTTTTTGTTAAAATAACATAGGTTTTTATTTTGTTACGGACCAACTTTTTTTCGGTTCACTGCTGTCCTATTTTTTCAACACCTACTACTTTCTTCTTCAACTTTGATCTTGTTTCGTGAACTTCTTTCTCATCTTACTGTTTCTATGCCCTTTCTGCATTGATTCCACGTTCCCTTAACTCCATACCAAATGGCGCCTTCTTCCTTCCTCTCTTCGGATCTCATTTGTTGAGGATAGGGAGGCTTAAACCAACTAATAATCTAATCTACAGTAGCTGCAGCTCTCTCAATCAATGCATTTAACCGGAGTGGCTCTCTTGCAAAAATTAGTGAATAACACTAAAGGACGAGGTAAATAACTAAAAATAGTCACGACTTTCACTGTTAGAGTAACCAATGTTTGTATCTAATTTCGTTCATAAGCGAAGTGGTGAAAATGTTGTGTGCATGTTCAGATGTTTCAGGCAGGTTAATTCATTTATTTTAATCTTTTGGAAAATCAGGAAAATACTGGACGTTAATTAAACAAAAATAACCAAAGCGATTGAAGAATAATTGCCCAGTGGTTTATTCACTATCTTAGCGCAACTAAATGTGAGGTCCCGAGCTGAAAGTTAGGTAGGTACCGAAAGTTGTTGAAACAATTGTTTTTGGCTTTATTAAAGACCATCTTTTTCCGGCTCACTATCTTGTTTCAGTAGCTATTACCTTTTTCAATTTAAATCTTGTTTCATAAACTTAGTGAAACTTGCTGTTTCTTCGCACACAGAATTTTGTGTGGGATCACACGCTGTGCATAGATTCCCAGGTCCTTAATTTGATAGTAAATGGTGCCATTCTCCTTCCTCTTTCTGGAACACCTTTGTTGTGGTTAGCGAGGCTTGAACTAACGGCTGATGTAATGTGGGCGCAGCTCATGCGTGGCCAAGTTTCCGCTCTATTGTACAGATCAATTTTACGCATTCGGTTTAGTGAGAAGCAGTGTGCAAAATGAACGAGAGAAGCCAAACATTTATAGATGCTTGAGGTTAGAAAACGATTCACAATTTTATTGCACAAACGTTTCCTGATCTGAGCATTACTTCGTTCCTGGGATTTAGTTATATTACGCAGTTACAAGTCATTCGTTAAAAAGTTTCTTCGAAGGAAAATATTGATAATAAAATCATAACTACAAAAACATGAAATTCTGATTGTGGATTTGTTAATACCAGCCCTGGTTCACTGTAGTCAGAATAGTGCTGGCTAAATTGATTCTAAATTCAATAATTATGCGTGTTCAAGATTTGTTTTGTTTTAGGTAGAATCGGTTTGTTCACATGTTGAGCTGAGATTGCTTGACTTCGGGATAATATGTCCCATTTTTTTTATAAATAGGATAGTAGTTGGATTGTTGTAGCAGTGGAGTAATTGTTTCGAAATTGAGTTTCACTGTCATGACTTGGTTGACGGCACCTGTGTTTTCTCATGTTGTATGTTCGCTCCTGAGAGACGTTGTTTCTGAGCTAATGAAAAGCTGCCCGTGTTAATTTTAATATCGTTCCGTCCGATGAGATCATACTTCTCTCACTTTAAACATAGACTAACACATGTATTGGCGCTTTTTGTGTGTAGATAGCCCTAACGGTCTTGTTGGGAAATGATTTCTCCCCAACTTTAAAATCTGATTGCAAGTTAGAGAGCTGGGTCTTACTTTCTGAATAGTGACCTTAAACCTTAAGTTCACGTTTAAAATCAAATGGTTGGCTTTTGACGGAAATTTTTGTTAGGGAAACATAAATATTTATGTATGATTATTAATATTTACTTAAGACATAGGTTATTATGTGAATACATGGTCTATGTTGGAATATGAACCTCCATATTTCAAGAAATTACTCGTCGGTCAATTATTTATTGTTTTAAATTTTTGCTCTATTGCTGAAATGACTCTCAGGAACGTATACTACGCTAAAAAGGAAATCGCATAAACCACGCTGAGGCAGGCACAAGCTTGCCTTGGCTTGTCCCAGACTTCTTACGTAGCTTTTTGCCGTCCTTCTTTGCTCCTTGTGACGGATCGCCTCTCTTTTCGGGACCTTCACGCCTTTGCAAGTCTCCGCGTTCTGGGGCTGGAGATCCTTTCAAAATCCTCGGGAAGTATTGGAGGCGCCTGCGATTTTGTGTATTCAAGAGGCGTGCGAGTGAATTTTGTGCCGAGACCAGGCTAGAAAATACAGAACTGTGTTGTCTACTTTTTTGAGTATGCCTGGGTCTGTCGAATTGATGGAGGCGTGTTGAGTTAGGATTCAA
>JACJUY010000188.1:112693-239085 GCA_014220935.1 Platorchestia sp. MABIK | reverse complement strand
GTATCGGTATCGGTATCGGCCAAAAAATGGGTATCGGTATCGGCCAAAAAAATGGTATCGGTACATCACTAATCCACATCATAATATTAATTGATAGACACGCTGCCACCAGCCTCAGGTGAGGGAATATTAGTCGTAACTATATTTCGTTAGTGTTGATGTTTGACATTCATTCAATCAGTTCATTTATTCAATACGACACGTGGTAGCCTAGCCTTCTAACATCAACGATACTCTATCTCCATCCTTTAGTTTATAAGTTGTAAGATAGTCACAGAATCTTTTTAGTGTAATTAACACAGTACGTTGTCTAATACCTCGAAATGAATCTACGCACCCAGCTTACATATAAAGTAACATTACGTACGCACGCTGAAGGCAAGCGTCTATAAATCTTGGCGGAGAATGGCTAACTCAAGCAATGCTAAAGGAAATATGAACAAATATAACAATAAGACACTCATCGTGCTCGTGGGTTCCGGGATGATGATTATAATGGGCTTCGTGACTGTTTTTACGTTAATAAGTCGCTGCTAATTAATAACGGAGTCAAGGCGAAGACCAGCCCCGTAGGGCACGCAGAGGAGGACTTCCTCTCTCAATCAGAGTCACGCCCAGAATGTAGCCCTCGCGTCCTCCGAAGAAGGTAGCGTTCTTCAACGTCTGACTTTATACGTTGGCTAATTAACAGTCTTGGGACAGATAAATTCCACGAGCAAGCAGTTTCGTTTGAGTCTAGCGCATTGAATTCTTTTTGCAATAGAAACATCGATTCTCAATTGCAATCTAATTGACATTAAGCTGTTAAATAATGATGAAAGTAATAATTACACCAGAACCTCTCCCGATGTCGGCGTTTGGAAACTTCTTTGGCTGGGCGACACCATTCGTTTGTTCGTGGTCTTAAAGTCGATGTGACGAAGCTGATATGAATGGCTGTTAGCGTGTATTTCGATCTGCCTCAAAACTGAACGGTCGATTCAAACGATTAGAGAGCATCCCCTATCGTATGATCGTTTCTCATACGTTATGATTGGGATCATAACATATGCGAAGGATGTGTGGACACAACTCGTGCTCACATTCCTCGTATCATTAATTTCGTACTTAATAGTGCCTTTCTCCTTCCTCTCTTGAGAACAGGTTGTGGTTTGGAAGCCTTAAACTAATTTACAATCTATACGAGTCTATTGATTAGTTAAGCATTGGGTTCACGCCACACTTTACATAGTAGAAATATTGGGCACTTTGATGTTGTCGGCGCTGAGTAGCGTTGCCACAATGTATTCATTATAGATTTATCTACTCACTTTAATAGTCTGTGCTACTTTGCAATTCTCGTGTCTTGAGCGAAGTGATGATTGCTTTCCTAGGCCTCACGTGGCGATGTCCAAGTAGTTAGCTGGCCTGTAATGAGCTCGCTTGGCAACTAAGCTGGTAAATATATTCAGGTAAAAAGAGGTTTGCTAGCCTGCTGTTCTTGTCATTTGAGCAGCCGTGGCCCTCTGGTCAAAGTGTGAAAGGTGAACTTGGCAGCTCAAAGCGTGCATTAATTCTGTGTGCTAGTTTTTCTTTCCATCAACTTTCGACGCAGTATTTGTTACTTCAGCAAATGTGCTGGTGGATGCCTTTTTTGGCTTAACTAATAAAGGGGATTAAGTTCGAGGAAAAAGGAATTTGAGAGCGTTCATTCGTAATTTTCGCCTGTAATTAACACAAATTTCGGTTAACATTTGTATGAGCAATCTCTCCCAAATAGCCCAAGGGAGCACTTTCTCCTGCTCTTGGTGATTGGTTTTACCCCGAAGTTAATAAGTTTTAGGCTTTAATTCGTTGTTTTCCGTGGCATAGGCTGCAATATCTCTCACAATATATTCATCGTTATCTCAAAGCTACTCAAAGCTTCCTCAGTGAATATCGTCCACTGGACTCGTTGTCTTTAGTTGTAGTGAGGACAACTCGAGCTGGAATGTTTGTTCACTATGTGACATGAACAAAACGAAAGGTTGTGCCCTTCGAAATTAGTGACTTGTTAAAGAACTGGACGTGATGCGTAAGACATCTGATGGTGTTGCAGTGGCGACTTTAATCTTTTGCTTTTGGCATAGTTTAACCGATGAAAATATTTTGATAAAATTTAAGACCATTCGGTGGACTTGAGTTACGATATTATGTAAATCCCTAGATTCTTCAAATGAATTGAATTTTTAACTAGTGTCGTGAGGCAAATGCGTTTAATACCTTTGAGCAGCGACTTCTTGCCACAGAGTCTAAATTTATCACGTAAACAACTGCAGACCATATTGCATAGGCCTGTGTCTATAAATTTTATTGAATATAAGAGCGCCTCTTGCTCGTATTACGGAGATTTGTATTGAGAAAGTTTCGCGCTTCGGTCAAAAAGTATCTTGCTAAGTCCACCAGAACATAGCCCGCTACTCGGACCTCGTTGTGGAAACAAGTCCGTTCCGGGCCATGTCAGGCCGTGCAGCTTAGAATTTCTCAGCACCTCGTAATAATGCAGGGCGCGACCGTGCTGCAGCCTGCCACGTGGAGTTGTCTGCTCACAAAAGTGCACTTCACTTTTCTCTCTCTCTCTCTTCACTGCTCAGAGAATTGGCGCTTCTCAAAGCTTCCTCAGCTGCTGGGTTTGATTGCAAAACTTCCGAGGGCTTATCGGGCTCCAGAAAATTGTCGGCGGTGGAGTTGGTTATCAAACTTCTCTCAATTGAACTAGTTTCAAGTCCCTCAGCCATCAGTGGAGCAGCTAGATACGAGTTCGTTTTCAGAGTTTCATAATTCTTTTTGATATTTCAATATTTTAAGTAGTATGGTTTTCTCTTTCTTAGTTTAAAAGGTTGTTCACCTTTTTAATGATAAATTGAAATTATCAACCTGGAAAACTGCCCTCTAGGTAGTATTTTCTAGTTTTTAAAACTACTAAAACTGTAATGATAAATACAAACACATTTTTCGAAAACGCTAGTGATCTAACTCAAGAAAACAGAATTTATGAAACGGATCGCCATCATTCTTGTTTTTACTACGCTTGTCTGTGTCTAAATATTCCAGATGACGACTACCATGCGCTGTGATAAGACATAATAGCTCATAATTAGTACATCTTAGATTACCTTCGTTTTTATATTAATCTAGAAACTTCAACAGAATAACGAGTCCGATTCACAATTTGAATATCATAATAATTCTTTTACTATTATCATTCGATCACTAAAAATTAACGTAAGAATTTTTGCTGTTGACTTTCGAGGTGTTGATGTATTCTTCGTAAAAATGTACTGGGGTTGCGCAGTAACGTATGGAGGGCCATGCAGCGCCCGTGTGTTGTACGTTGTTGCCTTAAAGGCGAAGTTGATTATCTTCAGTTTGAACTGCAGTCGTGCGGCTGCGACTCGCCTCTCATGTTCACTGTCTCATCCTAATGAACACGCCGCCTGCTCGCAACCTTTCGCTAATTTATGTGGCCAACAACATCTGCCAATCTTCTTGAAATGCTTTTTATAACTCCAAGTAATGTGGAATCAGGTGACTGCTGTGGCCGATTCTATTCAAGAGGTATTCGGCTGGAGGTTGTCCGTGTTGGCGTGTTGTTTCTTAGGTTCTATAGAACTGCACAGAGGCAAACCGGTGGCAGTAGAGTGAAGTGCTGAGCTCCAGCTTCAGCCGGCAGGGACAGGACGGCGGCGACAGCATCAGCAACAACAGCAAAAGCACCAGGTTTGCCTCCTATTGGAAAAGCGTCACAGAGTAACTGGCTCAGGAGTTTTAAAGGGGCCGTGCAGCGCGCTGCTGCTGGTGACACGCGCCCTGCAGCTGCGTTCTCTCTATGTGTGTGTGCATGAAACTGGCTGCAACTTCATATCTCTCCAGCTTATTCTTCTTTTACTACGAGCAATGTTCCGCAAAACTTTTTCCGTTTAAACCTGTTGTTCATATTGTCGTCATTCATTCCTGATACATTTTCGATATTTCTCCTTGAACAACCCGCCTGCTCTTTTTGTGTTGAAATTGCTACCGATTGTGATGCGTGTTTAGCGTGACGCCTGAACGGATTCTCTTTTCTTAGTGTTACTCCGACGTTTTTTCGTATTCCTTTCTCCTAATTAAAGTTTCGTGTGCGCCATCCTGTTTCATTGTGATCGATGTGTCTGGTAATTAGATACCATACTTCGACAGCCTGCGCTGAGAGGGCTTGATCTCGTGTCTGGCTGGGAATGCCGTCACAACGTGACCAGCTGCTCGGTGCTTTACGGCCTGCCAACTTCGGGTCATGAAGCTTCACTGTCCATCACGCCGTAGCTGTGGTCGCCGGACTCTTCTGTCGGAGCTTCTATAAATTTTCACATCTGCCCATCTGCTTTCATGGGATAGTCGACGGTGTTGATCAAAAAGAGCTATGTTCTCTCTCACTTGCCATCAGTTCTTATTTTAGCGTGTTGATCATATTAACAAATACAGTCAGGAGTGCTAACGCTGATTTTATTGTTTGGGTATTTCAAACTGTGCATAGCTATACATACATAAATATGCGTGTAAACTTTAATGTTAGGTTTGGACCTGTAAAATGAACTTCTTATATAAATAATCGCGTCGTCGAAAATACTTCGTTTAAGTATCAAAACACATTGGAAAAAACTCGTTCTTTGAGAGTAGCACGGAAATGAAGTGTAGAAGTTAGGAAAGCACTTTATTAATTTTACTATGAATACCAGAAACAAAATAACTTCAATTATCATGGTCACACAAAATGTTTTAAATTTGGTTAGGTATTCACAAAGGATGTTCAACATGACGCTCATCTGATGCGATGCAGGCGTTCAAACACTGGTAAACGATTGTCGGATGCGTTCGAAAACACTATAGGAGTTGAATAACTAAATCCTCGTGGAGGCTGTCATGTTATTATTCTGGTTATTTTGTTTCTTGTGTTCTTACTAAAACTGTTTTTCTAGCTTCAACATTTAATTTACTTTATCTGCCACTCTCACAGAACAAATTTTTCTCCATTACGTTTCGTTTCAACTTACCAGTCCATGTAACTCTATAACGAAGCATTTTCGACCATACGGTGGTTTTTTATTTCAACAGTCCCAACCTTATGTTGAAGTTTGTTCAATGTACCGGTCACCCTGTGTGTATAATGTGAGGATATATATTTGTATGCATATATGGCTACGTATGTTACTACAAAGCATTTTTCTATTGAGTTTAACCAACACGAGTATATTACCTCCATGTGAACTGCGTAAAAACGTTTAATTGGAAGCTATCCCGCTTAATTAAAGAAGGAATAAGTTGAGTGTTTTCTTCAGAATGCGACGCACAATTATTTGAGCTAAAATTGGGACGTTCAACTCTTACCAAATCATGCAAGAGGCAGTGTAGTGTACCTGTGTTGACCAATGTTTTGAGTTCGGGAAATTAGCCACCGTTGATCTTACCGCTCCGATTCGATATTTTTCTTCAGTATGTAAAGTGAATACCGAGTTTGCAGTTAAATGAATGCATAGGAATCTATGAAATAAAGAATTGTAATTTGATTACATTGATGTTTACGAGAGGATCTACCTTCAAGAAGAAGCAGCTAATGTATCTATGAGGAATCACCATCAAAAGGTTGAGGTGTGAAGTCCGCGGCTGTAGTTTAGGTAGGCCTTCTTATTGCTGACAATTGATTTTTTGTATTGTTCCGGCCATATTTTATTCGGTTCACTACTGTTTCCTTTTCCTGCGTCCAGTATCCTTTTTCTTTTATTCATATCCCGTGCCACAAACTTCTTTCAACCTTGCTGTTTCCTGTTACAGGGTGTGGGGACTCGCACCTGGTTGATTACCCGTTGCCTTAATTCCATATTAAATGGTACTACCCGCCTTTCTCTCTTCGGAACACCTTGTTGTTGTTAGGAGGTTTAAATAATGTATGTGATAATCCAATATACAGAGAAGATACATTATTACATGAACGATTTACTGAGCATTGTTGCTCTTGGTATAACATGGCAATTTTTATCAAGTTTAGATTTATAATTTTAGAAGATGCAGGTATCTCCTGATTGTCAGACTGCGTTCGATGGTTATCGCGGATTGCGAAGATGCTGTTTCTCTGTGTTAATGATGTTCAGTACTCCCTTCAGTGGGATATAACTATTGTAGCTTTAGGAATTAGCACTGTCAGGAGGAAACTGTGAGGTTCCGAGCTGAGAGTTGAGTAGGCCGTCTTCAAGTTGAAATAAAATGTTCTTTGTTTTGTTAAGGACCTTCTTTCTTACCACTTGATCATCGATACCACTTGATCTGTTTTAATTACAGATTTTATTATTGAGTTTTACACCGGCAGTTTTTTTCACACGGCTGATTTTGATTTTCTAGCTCATTTCCTGTTGTGAAAATGGTGGAAGTGTATGGCTCAGATTGAGTCCTGTTCACTAATTTCATAGACATTGAGGAAAAGTTATGGGTGCGGTGCTGCAGCCGCTGGTGTTGCCGCGTTGTTGTCGGCATTGGGCCTGGCAGCGGCGGCGCAGCTGGAGGCCCTGATAACCTTTTACTGGCCATTCCGCCAAAATTGAGACAGCCAAGTCTCGTGAGCGCTGCGCATCATAATCACCCTTAACAAATAAATTGAAGGCTCCTCACACAAGTTGACCGCGCTGTCATGCCAAGTACTTGCCTCCTTGTAGCTTTGCACGGAGACTTTGTTCCTGTAGTTGTGCGTTATATATTTTGAGTGAGGAACCAACTTGCTTTGCTCCCAATTTATTGTATTGCGATGTTGAAGAAGTTCGCGAAATATTCTAGCGGCCTAAATAGTGTCAGAATGTTTGCATGACTTCGTGTTTGCATGGAGCTAGTTGCCCCATGCAAAATTAAAAAGAAAGCTTTCAATAATTTTCAGTTTCATTCCCATTATCGAACTCATAAAATAAACTTACGGAGAGGCAAAACAATTTTTATTTAGCGGTGCTCAATTTATTTAGGACAATTTCTCGACGTCTGTCGGGGATGAAACGAAAGTGACGCCCGTGCTCTAAATTTAAAGGTAAAGCAAGCATAGACGACAAATTAACTGAAACAAGACGTAGAATGTACCTACGAATAGCGAAAATGTTGCCGATTTCGCTATCAGGTTAATAAGGATCGCCTCAATAGTTCAATTTTAGCTGTGGGTTTTGGGTCGCCCGGACCTTAACGACAAAGTGTGGGAGGTCTGGGCGTGCTGTGGTTCTTACAAAGGGAATTTTGGTCAAGTGAGTTTCGTACCTACGGATCAGGTAAAAAATTTGATGTGAATGCACTGTTTGGGATGTGAGCAAATTATGAAGGCGGAAAATACTTATCCAGCAAAGTAAAAAACTATCGCTCAACGCAGAAAAGCTGGAATGTCTGGCACATTTTAGTAATGCAGTTCAGTCGATCAATTCCTACTATTGCAAATTTTTAAATACGTTAAGACAGAAGAATAAATCGTCAAGAAAAGAAAGGCAAGTCGACCACGAATGACTGGTCGACTGAATCACAGAACTTTTGTCTCGTGTGCATTTCAGGCGCCCCGCAGTAGACATAAACATAATATTGTCGACCTAACTGGCCAAATATCCCAGAACTTACGTTCGAACATGCACGCGTGATGTTGGAATATCAAGAGTGAGGAAGAGTGAGAGCATAAGAGAGAGCATAATAAGAGTGAGAGCATAAAAATTGCATAACTATACAACGCCCAGACTCAATATTTCGTTATTTCGTTTTATATATCTCAATGGTTCACTGGGCGCACATGCACCAATTCCTGTAAGAGAGATCAAGAGTGTCTTGACAATCTTCTCCCGTATATAAGGGAGAAGATTGTCAAGACACTCTTGATCTCTCTTACAGGAATTGGTGCATGTGCGCACAGTGAACCATTGAGATATATAAAACGAAATAACGAGATATTGAGTCTAGAGCGTTGTATAGTTATGCAATTTTTATTTGTAAGCATTAGCCGGTATTGTGCGAGACCATTGTTCGAATATCGTGAAACTCAGATAACGAAGCATTCGCATGTGTGGCTGAAAGTATTTGAGAAGGGACGAGTGAAATGGCAGTGAAAACAAAATTTTTTCAAATGTAGAGATTATTCATGGAACATCTAATATTTTTCGTTTTACTTCAACATTTTGCATTGATCTGAAGTGTTTGAAATGAGTTAGGTTTGGAAAAATCAAAGATGAAAATAATTTAGCTGCTACTTTGTTACCCCTCAGGGGGATAGAAATATTGTATCTATGGGAATTAGCACTCCCAGGGGGACAATGTGAAGTCCCGAGCTGAGAGTTAGGTTGCATGCCTTCTTTTTGTTGAAATAAAATGCTTTTGTCATGTTAAGAACCATCTTTTTTCGGTTCACTGTCATTTTTTCTTCAACACCTACTACTTTCTTCTTCAACTTTGATCTTGTTTCATGAACTTCTTTCTCATCTTACTGTTTCTATGCCCTTTCTGCATAGATTCCGCGTTTCCTTAACTCCATCCTAAATGGTGCATTCATCCTTTCTCTCTTTGGATCGCCTTTGTTGCGGATAGGGAGGCTTAAACTAACTAATAATCTAATCTAATCTGCTACTGTGTTAACGGAAAGTGTACTTCTTTCCTACTTTTATATATGCCGTAATACCGTATTCTAACAAAGGCTGAGAAATGTTCCTGTAAAAGAATGAAAAATCGCTTCACGTGCGTCGATCACCACTTCCTGCATATAGGTATTTTACTACTACTGTAATTCAGCAGGTTTCCTGTTCTGGTACGCGTTAGGAGAAATCGTTGGTGCGAAATTTCTCACTGCCTGTGTACTAATTGTTCTAATTATAGAGGCAGCAAATTCGTTAGTTTTCGTGTTGCTTGAATCTTAGCTTTAACCTCTAAATGATATTTTGTTCTCCTTGTCTTATAATATTAGAAAGCAGTTGATCAGTGCAGCATGCCATGTGACAATTTTTCAATGCATTGGATGCCTTAATTAGAATGTCGCGGTCGACAGTCTCCATCTTCCTCGTTTAGAACTCGAGGTTCGAATTTTTGCACAGTTGCTTGATGAGGCCTCATTGTCGCAGTTCCAGAGCCTCGACGCTATCTTTAAATTGATTTATGTGTCTTCCTGAACGCCAGAGAATTGGACCAATTAAGGCCTTCGTTTCCCTTATTACTGCTTTTGTGTTCTTTATTCGTCTTCCTGAAGGAAGGAGTGGCCCGTCAGCGCTGGAGGGCTTGGCGCTCGAGGGATGTGTGTGTGTGTGATTACCGAGTTTCCTTCAAAAACGAGGGAAACGAGTTGGCTGATTTGCGTGCCCTCGTATCGTTATTTCAAGACTCGCTCTATTCGTGGCTGTTGTGAGTATGTTTGAAATATAAAGTTAGCTCCATCTGTCTATTTTCTTGATTTGCTTTTCTCTATGGTGGGAGACGACTGTGCTCTGTATCATCAATATCTTTATTTGAATTTTAAATTTTTTTCACTACTGATGTGCTTCCTGCGATTGTGAAGTCACTCTAACGAGCACCTTGAAATTCCATGCCAGTACTTCCGTTCATTTTTATGTTGCTTTCAAAATGAAGCTTCGTTCGTAAGGTTTGCTTTTAATCTCAGTCTTGAATTTAATCGCTTTGGTTTGTACGTTTGCATTTTTCTCTGCACCCCTCAGGGGGGATAGTACTATTGTATTTATAGGAATTAGCACTCCCAGGAAGGAAAATGTGTGAGGGCCCGAGCTGAGAGTCAGTTAGGCCGTTTTTGTTGAAATGTTTCTTGTTTTTGTTAGGACCACCAATTTTCGGCTCACTGCTGTCCTATTTTTCAGCTCCTACTACTTTCTTCTTCAAGTTTTATCTTGTTTCATAAACTTCTTTTTCAACTCACAGTTTCTATGTCCTTTCTGCATAGATTCCACGTTCCCTTATCTCCTACTAAATGCTGCATTCCTTTTTCCTCTCTCCAGGGAGGCTTAAACTAACTTCTAATCTAATCTTTTCCTCTGACATCTCATTGAAATTGATCGTACGTCACCCCTCAGGGAGATACAACTGCTGTATCTATGGGAATTAGCGCTCCCAGGGGGACTTTGTGAGGGCCCGAGCTAAGGGTTAGGTAGGCTTCCCTTATGTTGAAATAAAATAGGTTTTTGTTCTGTTACGGACCATCTTTTTTCGGTTCACTGCTGTCCTGTTTTTTCAACACCTACTACTTTCTTCTTCAACTTTGATCTTGTTTCATAAACTTCTTTCTCATCTTACTGTTTCTATGCCCTTTCTGCATAGATTCCACGTTCCCTAAACTCCTTACTAAATGGTGCCTTCCTCCTTCCTCTTTGGATCGCCTTTGTAGCGGATAGGGAGGCTGAAACTAACTAATAATCTAATCTAATCTGATCGTACGTCATTCGATTATTTGTTATATACGGAGCACGTATAGCTTGATTTGATTTTCGTGCTCATTAGTCGGTCACGACGTGATGGTTGGCAGTATTGAAAAAAGAAGAGATTGCAGCAAATCACGCGGCGTGTTAGGTTAACAGCGCGAGCAGTGTGGCTGCGGACGACGGAGGCCAGTTTAGCTGGAACGGTGTTGCGGGTCTCGGTGTGTGTGCACACTCGAGCGCATCGCTTCTTATCGATCAATGAGGGCAGGAGGAGGAGAGGAGGTTTGGACTCGACCTGCTCTGCGTCTCTTCCCTCTGCTGCCTGCTCGCTTTATTGCGCTACGGTAGCCTTCTGTTTCTCACTTCTTCTATTTCCTCTTTAGAAAAACAAGTTAGGAAATATTTGAGCTTAGTTTGAATTGTGTCATCAATAATGTTTAAATACTCAAACCAAAGAAGCTCGTAATGATACACCGTAGAGTATGTTCTGGAGACCAAGGTATTTGAGATGCACTGCAGCATTTACCGCTGTTTGATATGATGAGACGCGACGTTGCTAACACTTGAAATAAAATTAAAAACTCAGTAAAGTTATTTGCTTCCGTTCATGCTTATAAACAAGCACATGTCACATCCGAAACGCACGAGCCAGTATCGAACGTGGGTTGCTTTTCTTTTTCTCCTGCAGTGTAAATGGACTTTCCAGCTTGGTGTTTCTTGGCATTTTCAAAAATGATTTGTGTAACGTCATCTTCTGATCATAATAATACCCACCCTCAGGCGAAAATAAGCTTTGTATCCTACTAATTAGCGCTCTAAGGAGAAAGATGTGTGACTCGTGTTGAAAATTGAGAAGGTCTTTTTTGGTTGAAATAAGATGCGGTTTTACTGTTGTTGCTGATTGTTTCGGTTCACTAATCTTTTTCAGAACCTGTTCATTTCTTCTTCGATTTTCAATGTTTTGAAAACTTGACTCAATCTTGCTGTTTTTAGGGTGTTAGGACACACGTTGTGGATAGAATCATGAAACTCCACACTAAATAGTGCCTTTCTTTTTCCTCTCCTTGAAAACAAGTTATGTGATCAAGGAGGCATAAACTAACTCATAATATAAAATCTAATCTCATAATAATACCCCGGCAGTTTTGAATATTTTCTGACGATGTTTTTGTATTAACGTAACATTTATGCATGTAGTGATAGCGAGTATCTCCCATTCTACCGTTCTTAAACGAGTGGAGTGATGCGCTTAAAATTAGCTGCAGATTTAAAGCTGGAACCAGCTTTTGATAGTCCATGGAACAACCGAATCGTTTCAGTGCAATGTTTTTTCCTCAGTACTGTTCTTGTACGTGTAGCTTCATTGCCCCTTAGGTGGGATACAACTATTGCATCTGTGGGAATGAGCGCTCTAGGGAAAAATGCGAAATTCTGAGCTGAGGATTAGGTTGGCCTTTTTGTTGAAGTAGCAGATTTTTGTTGACGGCCATATTTTTTCTTCTCAGTGCTGTCCTGTATTCCAGCACCTATTACTTTCGTATTCAACCGTTCTTTTGTTTCATTAACTTCTTTTCTAACTTACTGTTTCTGTGGGCAGAGGATCTTGATTAGGCACACTCGTTGTGAATAAATTCCGCGTTTCCTTAACTCCTAACTAAATGCCTTCTTCCTCCCTTCAGAACACCTTTTATGTGATTTTTTTTTAGGCTTTTGAAACTAACAATAAAAATGATGTATAATTACCATGTGATTTCATTGTGCTTGCTTGTCGAAAGTTCCTCGTAAAATATAGGAATTTGTACTCGATTTCCAATAATGGTAGCAGTTCAGAATTTACTTGGCTTTTCCTTATTCTATTATGCATCTATGCTCAAAATCTCTTCTCAAAAAAAAAAAAGAAAGAAAAGGCTTGAAATTAACATCAACGATCCGATCAAATGTAACTTTTTACTGTTTTTAGGCTGGGTAATTTCGTAAATGTAGGTGTTGCAGCTCAAATTTACCTTTTTAAAATTATTCGCTTGTCTCAAATTCAATTGCCATTTGTATGGTTTGTTTCTTAATGTAGTAATCAAATAGTGTTTACTCGGTGCAACAGTGTAGTTTTGTACCTTGTTTCTCGTGTGAAGGTCGGAATCGTAGATCATATCAGCAATAAAGTGGAGCGAACGATATTGATATTCTAAAACAATTTTGAGGAATTCTTCATTTGTTTGGTGTCAAAACATCTGATTCGTTTCTTTCATTTTATTTGAAACTTAACACAAAGTTCTATGAAGAATTTTCATTATCTATCATTTTTGTCATATTCTTGTCGAAATTTTTTTTACATCGAAATTTTATGTTGTGTTCTAAATTCATATCTTGTTTCAAAAATATTTGAGGGTTGTACTACAATTCACAGATTTGTTTCGGCGACGTCGTATAAAGCTTTCGGTCGCGATCAAAGTGACTAGAGCTTCTATAGTTCCATCTAGTGTTGAATTTGGTGTCCCTAGTCACAGGATATGAGTTCTCCCAAGCCGCGCGACAGGCATTCCTTTGAACTCCGAGCGAGCTGCTCGCAGTGTCGGGGTTGCTGTCGAGCTCTCCCTCACGCAATACGACCAGTGAATCTATCGGAGTTAGCGCTCCCAGGGGCAATACGCGAGGTCCCCAGCCAAAGGTTAGGCTGGCCTTCCTTTTTATTGAAATAGAATAGGTTTTTCTTGTTTCCTTCCGGACCATGTTTTTTTTCGGGTCACCGCTGTTTTTTTTCAGTGCCCACTCTTTTCTTCAAATTTCATCTCGTTTCATGAATTTCTTTCTCAACTTACTTTCTATACATCTTGTGCATTGATTCCGCGTTCCTTTATCTCCATACTAAATGGTGCCTTCTTCCTTCCTCTCTTTGGAACGCGTTTTTACCAGTTAGGGTGGGCTTAAACTAACATCTAACCTAATTTCTGTAGCTTGTCTCATATGTACTCTTCGAATTCTGAAGGCGTGTTTATTTTCATCTATCCAAAGAACTTGTAGTTAGTTTATTCTATTGCTTTCGAGACTAAAAAAATACTCAAAACGGGTAACTTTGATCATTTTTCGGATGCTAGAACTCTACTTCTGTGTCACTGGCGATACTCATGATGGTCACTGTGCTAGATGAGCGGTAGCTAGTAAACCACGTCATTTCCCTCACCTCACCCGAGTGCGGTCATGCTGTGCGAAGTCCGCTGGGCTCTGCTACGACCCGTGCCTGTGTCCTTGTGTTGACCGAGTGTCCTCGCCTGCAGCACGCTTGGCCGGTAATTTCTCCCCTTTATTTTTTTTTCTAAAATAAGAATCTCGTGATGTTTAATTGCTGGAATTATTTTTTACCAAATAAATAGTTTACGACTTCAGTTTGTATTATTTAAGTTGATTTTGCCCTTTCGTCAAAATATAGGCACTTCGAGTAGTGTTTCCGATGGAAAAATGATTGAAAGCTATATGTTTTACCATCTTGTCATTTGAAGTGGGGCGCTAAAAAGAAATATCCTGTTGTACAATGTACATTTTGGGTGACATGTACATCTCTGTGATTTTTATTTGTTGCATTTGTACAGTTTCATGTAAAGAAGCATGATGATAGTGTCCTTGTCAGTGTGCCTGTGAGGATAAGCGAACCATAGGCCACCTTGCTCTTCTCGGTTGAGCGAAATCACTTGCTGCAAGAGCTTTATGAGGTCAGTTGTGTTGTTGAAATAACCTTTTATCGTTATGCATTTTGCGTAGAAGGGAATACCATATCGTACCGCTATTCCGGTATCGTCGAATGAACTTCTTCAATACTGCGTGCTTTATCCTTAACTCGTCAACTGCGTGTGTGTGGCTGCCACGGTCGCTTTGGTTAGGGTGGAAACAACAGGATTGAGAAGCGTCTTTACTGCCTCATTGTATTTTTTACTGCCTCATTGTATACTTTTCCCGCTGAGAAGCGGGAAAAGTATAATTGCTTCATAACATTTTAACTTGTGCGCCATAGTCTAACTTAAAAGGGAGTGAAATAATTAAAATTAGTATGTAAATGAGCAATTCCCCCTAGTGCTACGCATATGTACCAATATGCAGTCAACGTGTATAATTTTTTGGTTCATGCCAATTGTTTAGCACTCTTCGTCAAGGAAATACACTATAAATCAATAACTGGTGATGAACTCCATGTAAACCGTACTCTAACTTCAAAATGAAGTAATTTTCATTATAAAGTACTTCTGCCCAAGCTTGCGTCTACCAATTCACACTGTCTTACGAATGCGGAGAAAATTTTGGAGTGATAAAATGCTATAGTTAAATATAGGTTCTAACCAACCGTAAGTCAAAGGGGACGAATCTTGAGCACAAAAAAAAAAAAGATTGCCAATTTACGAACGAGCACTAGCAGCAGAGAAAGTAATGCATGTAGTGTTGCGCTGGCTGCCTAGTGTTGAATGAACTCGCCGGGGCGGGTCATTGGAATTTAGGATATCGGTTTGAGTTAGTCAGAGATGCTGTGCTATGCGTGACGGCTTGCCTGCCTAGACAGCCTGACTGCTGGGATGCCAAGCGTGCGTAATCTTGAGCTTCATCTCCGTGTTCAGTAGCGTGCCAGCTCCGCCTGTCCCGATGTGCGTGTGTTGCACTTCATTTCTGGTTCCTTTTTTATTTCGTTTATGAGTTCATCTTTTGGTGTATACGGTAAATGGAGTTTTGAGGGATAGTCTCAACTAATGGCGATTTGAGCGACTCGCGGCAGCCCGTGGCGCAGTTCTGCCCCACGAATACTAGCTAGCGTGATTCACGCAGTGTGCTTGACTGTGCGAGCTAACACTCGCGATACTTCTACCGTATCGTAAACCTTGCTCCCCTGCAGCAACTCAACCGAGTTGCTGTTTCTTTTTTTATGCTTCGTTTTTTACCTTGTTTAACGCTAACTCGAACACTGTTCTCTCGATTTTTATTGTGACAGCAGCGTCAGCTTTTTAAAATCTGTGTCAAGTGAATTATTGTTCCCAAGTGTTGAAGAGATGAGTGTATTTTTATTTAATAACTCTACAGTTTTCGACTTGGCCGAGCTTTTCTTGTCTCATTCTATTAGGATGTGTATGCAGTCGCACTGAAGTATTTAGTTCGTGTGGCGGCCTTTCACGCATTTAAAATTATATATATTAACACTCCAGTGGTGGAATGAGAGGTCCTTGTTGAGGCTGTAATACTTTTAAGAAATACCGTTTTTTAAAGAGAAACTTATATACCACTTAGATTTGGATCACATTTGCTGTCAGACGAGAATGAGTGTCGTCTAGTTTTAGCTTCTGGTGCGAAATGAATATATTGGGTTGGCCAAAAAGTTTGTTTTTTGAATGCCATTTTTTGTTTTTTGAATGTCCTGCTTACGTCATAGTGTAATACGAGTAAGCCTCCAAGTAGAGAAGTTATAAAATTATTGCTTTCATTCGTGCCCTTGAAATGGCGGACCAAGCAGAGCACTACTGACATCTAATGTTGTTTTCTTTAAAAAAATAAATGAAAGCAACAGAAACGACTTAAACACATGGCAAATATTTGTGTAATTGTTGTTTATTTCCTTTTTTAAGCGAAAGATTCTAATATATCGGTAGTGCTCAGCTTGGTCCACCATTTCATGAGCTCGAATGCAGGCAAAAATGTTAGAATTTCTCTACTAGGAGGCTTATTGCACATTGACGTGAACATGCTCGTTGTACTAAATAC
Organism: Platorchestia sp. MABIK; assembly: GCA_014220935.1. Lineage (NCBI taxonomy): Eukaryota > Metazoa > Arthropoda > Malacostraca > Amphipoda > Talitridae > Platorchestia > Platorchestia sp. MABIK. The sequence continues at coordinate 222,943 of JACJUY010000188.1, read as the reverse complement.
AGGATTTAGAGAATAAGAACATAAAACGATCTTTAGAAGATGGGAAAGATGACATTCAAAAACCGAACGAACTTTTTGGCCAATCCAATGCTATTTTTACCCTGAACATGCTTCCTGAAGCGCGTCGCGTGATGGAACAATTTGTGCTTTGAAGTACGTTGCGTTTGTCCTGTTTCGATTAATAAATAATTGGCTTCTTTACGTTTAGCACCCTATATTTCCCTGGCTGACGCATGAGACTATTGGACGAAATAACTATGGTAAAAGAATCTTGGTAATCGAAGAATTTTTGAGACCAATTTTTCTTCTATTTTTTTCTATCAGGATCGCTTTGTTGACTTGTCTTTTCTCCTAGGACCAAGTAATCATAGATCTGCAGCTCAGCAGTTTTTGCGAAAGATTTCCTTCTTTATCGAATTGTTGAGTCGGAACTGAACCTTACTGTTGCGTGTGCAAAACTCACCGGGAAAGTGTTTTTTTAATTCAAGTTTGAATATTTTTGAACCTGCCAATATTCTGAAGAGAAAGGGCGTACTAAATGTATGGAGACATGGCTGTACGTGTGATAAGAAATTTCACGAGTTCAATGAAAAATGTTGGCAGTATCACAGCTTGCCCATGGTGTAGGATGTAATACGTAGTCAAATACGGAATTCCTCGGCAAGTTATTCTAGCCGTGACGGACTCTGTGTTGATTAGAACTAGTGGATAATTGGTGGGTAGTTTTTCTCGCTAATTAGAATACCTACATATTTCTGTCGTAATGCTGTCTTCGCCGTACTCAGGACCTTAAACTAAGCCGTGCGACTCGTAAGTTGTGACTGCAATAAAGTCAACTTCTTTCGTTTACTTGTAGGGCGCACGTGCGCTGAATATTTGAGCGTGAGGTGCGTGGTAATGCCATGATGCTCCTGCTGAACCTTGTCGGAGTCGCTGAGGCTTGTCGGCCTGCCAAAATAACTTGCAACTTCACTTCAAGTTTATAGGCGCAACCGCTCGTATTCCGTCTGCGTCAAATGGACCCGCTGCGTGTACCAAGTCCTTATCTTATCACTTACTCGTCGTACTTGCTCCTGGCAGCTTCCGTCTGAGCTATTGTGTATTTGACCTTCAAAGGGTGATAGCGAGGGTGGCTGTAATAGGTTATTAAGATGTGTTGTTAGATGTACGTGTCGTTCTAAAGTGAGCCTTCTTTTTTCTTTAGAAGGGGAACGTAATCCATCCACGTGCAAACGACGTTCCATAAAAGAATATTGAGGGATTTAGGTGTTGGATACTCACAGATAGTTGAGCAGTAAATTTATTTTGCGTGAGTCTTTTGACTTCGTATGAGCGGCTTAGTATAGTTCTGAGTTCTTTAAGGAACACAAAGATTGTGCGTCATTTCATCAGCACAGTTCGGTGATTCACAGTGTCGGTCACCTTTCTGCTGATGCTGTGCTTCTACTTGATGGGGGATTATAATCATGGGTTTCCATGTCTGCTTTTACCTAACAACAGAGATCAGCGCTTTTTGCTCGGTATTTAGATTAAAAGGCTTGGAAACTTTTCCTTTGCGGGAGTACAATTATTGTATTTATGAGAATTTGCGCTCCCTGGGGAAAGTGTGAAATCCCGAGTTAAGGGTTAGACAGGCCTTGGCAGAGAAGTTTTTTTCCTTTAGTCACTGGCCATTTTTTTTAGTTAACTGCGGTGCTACTTTTCAACACCGATTACTGTTTTCTTCAACTTTTTTGGTGTTTCATAAACTTCCCTCATCAGTTGTTGTTTATACGCTCATATTTTTATATGTCTTGTGTGCGAACATACCTTGTGCATAAGCCAATTTCCCTTGGCTCCGTATCCGCACTCCCCTCATGGTGATACAACTATTGGATCTATAAGAATTTCATGTGACTGAGTTTGTTCACAGTTTTTCCGCCATTCAGTGGACTTTTTGCTGTTGATTGCTAGTGAGTTGATAGTAGTTTTCTAATGAGTGTTTGCGCGTAGTTCCTCCGTGCGTTGTTCCGTAACGAGATCGAGATTAGCGTACGAGTTGCTCTTTCTGGTCGAATTACGTGGCTTGTGCTCTGTTCGAGATCTGCGGTGAGATGCAGACCGAGGCCAGTGAGTCAGTTTGAGAATTCCAAGCCGTCTGATAGGTGCTTAAGTGGGTTGTAGGGCTGCTTCGAAATGGGATCGTCTCACGAATAATTCTCGTTGCTTTCCCCGATACACAGTGTGTCTAACTAAGCGGCTTCCCTTAATGTTCAAATGGTTTACGTTACATGAGTTTCGCTGAATTCCTTCCTTTTGGTTTACTATCTCTTGGCGAGCTACTATTTCACCTAGTAAGCATACTTACTGATAGTTGTTTGACATCTGGGGTGCTGTTTTGCACACCTCAAATTTCTCCGCTGACTAGTCAACATTGTTTGACTTACACATGGCTTTAACGCTTTTGTGTTTTGAATTGTTGATTATACTATTGGATCAAGAGGACTGAGGAGCTTCTGTTGCATGTAACTGGGGAACAGCAGTCATCTTGATTTTATTGTAAAATAATTACCTCATGTGTTACCTCCATTTGTTTTCGTCGTCCGGTTGACGTGCGTTCGTTTTGTTCTAGTTCACATCCAATTAAACTTATATTTTGGTAGGAATTCATGATAGATTCAGAAACTGTGTTTGTTTGAGCGCGTCTAAGCTTTCTCATTGGAAATTTTATTTGATCGCTCATTTTTTATCGTCCAGATGATTAGGACAAATTTTCTAAGACGACCACAGAATAAATAGAGAGCGAGCACACAATAATTTTTTCATTACATGCACGCGGTGGCGGCGTGTCTTCAGAATCTACTCAAGCATGGAGAGAAAAGTGTCTATGGCTGTACAAACGTTAGCCATTGATATTAGATTTTAACACGTTTGCTGCGACGGGTTAAACTGAAGTTCGGCATTCAATTCATATTTAAAGTAAGTTGTTGTAAGCAATTTTGAAAATACCAATTATAAACTAGATCGTGCCTTAATTTAGCTTCCATTAAGTATTTATAATAATTGAGTTAGCGACCGCAGGTTGATCAGCGGCATTATAAATATCCCCTTGGTGACCACCGGTGGGTCCCTTCACAGGAAACGGGCCAAGTTTGAAGAACTTCCATTTCGATTTTTCGGCATGGAGTTGGACCAGGTGCTACAACCTGACCGTCATGAAAAATTCAAGGCTTTAAAATCCGGTGATCATGTAGGCCATCTTTCCTAGCCAATGATAGCCGGATATTTGCGTGGTTCGTCGCTTGTCTTGTGATGCGAAAAAATATGCGTTCCGAGTTAATACTAGAAACTCGACACAACAGACTTACTCGAGACAGAGACCCCTCAGGGGGATACAACGATTGTATCTGTGGGAATTATCCCTCCTATGGGAAATATGTGAGGTCTCTAGCTAAAGGTCAGGTAGGTCTTCCTTTTGTTAAAATAGAAAAGGTTTTTGTTTTTGTTAGGGACCATCTTTTTTTGGTTCAGTGCTGTCTTGTTTTACAGCACATAATACTCTCTTTTTCAGCTTTTATCTTGTTCCATAAACTTCTTTCTGAACCTACTGTTTCTATACACCTTGTGCGCTGATTCCGCATTTCCTCAAGTCCATTCTGAATGTTACCTTCTTCCTTTCTCTCTTTGGAACCCCTTTGTTGTGGTTAAGGAGGCTTAAACTAACTTCTAATCAATATGAGAAGAGATTTTCATAAGACTCCTCTCGGTTTTTTCCATCTTGATCGTCCTCTCTGGGCGATACAACTATTGTATCTATGAAAATTCTTCTCATACTTCCTAACTTACAAAGGGAATTAAAAACATGGAAGATCACTCATTTCTCTAATGAACGCTTATAACTACAGATCACAAAGCTGTTGAATGAGAAGCTGGTTAGACATGGTAGTAATAATGTAGACTTCCTTAGGATTCCAGTTTTGGGTGTTGGTAATGCGTGAGGAGGTTGATCACTTTTGTATTGACGTTAATTATTTTGATCGAGGCAAGATGGATCTCTTGATCTTTTAGGATAATTTACATTCGTTGTCTCTATTAAGTGCTCCTTTGCGATGAAACGTGTTCAAAGCCAAATGCAATATCGGAACCGCAAAAAAAGGAATACCAGGATGCGTGATCAGTATTTGTGATCTCGCAGTCAACCTCTCGGGGGTCTCCCGGAGCCTGGCTATTCGACTCCTCTCTAGCCCTTAAAGAGTGTTCGTTTCGTATCGAATTTTCGAACTTGAAAATTGTGCTCATCTTAACACGTTAACTATGGCGGGTTAAACTAAAGTTCAATGTTCAACTCAAATAAGAGTTTATTTCAGAGATCGATTTTGAAAACAATGAACATTGAATGAATAGCGCTTGCATCAAATTTTTGAGTATTTATGAAAATTGAGTGTGTGACTGCTGGTCAGTCAGCAGCATAATGAAAATCCCTTCAGTGACCACCGGTGGGTCATGTCGCAGTCAAAGTGTTTACGTAAAAAATTTCGCTTTTGTTAGAAAGATTGGGTTCAGTAGTGAATCACGTTGAGTTGATGTGATTATTAAATACTGTTCACAATTTTCTTAGACATAAGCTAATAATTCATCGTTACGTTTAGGTGAGGGAAAAAGAAGAAAATTGAAGAGGTTACGACGAGAGGTATACGATGCATGGCGCAATCACGTGGCGCTGCATCAAATCGTGCGCAGGCGATATGACTGGTGCAATGATCATTGCGGGTGCGCTGCAACAGGACGGGGTTCCTCACCGCTTGCACTTGTGGGGCTGCACTGAAAGCGCGAGGGCGGCCCTACAACACACCTACAACTGCCATTTCGAGAGAGCGTAACACGGTACGTGCGTACCAGTGCTTTATAGCTTGATTCTCCACCCGAAAAAATTGCCCGGACTAATTACAGCCATATAGGTCATGTGAGAAAACTCTTCAAGAGTATAACCAATTGGTTGTCATGAACATCATATGGTGCGAATAGTATTCATCACTTTTATTTTGAGAGGGTGATGAGTGGTTTGAGATCTCTGTATATGCATTTCTCCGTGGGCGTGCTACTAAATTATTTCTGACTCAGAATTAGTTCTGTAGTCATGTGATAATTCGGCGCTGCGGTTCAACAACATCAGAAGTAGTTCTACCTGTGTGATTGAGGGATCGTGTTTTCTTCAATGTTACAACGACTAAGACTTTCATGTGTCGCTGGCTAGAGGTGTTTCTTTTATTTTCATTCATTTGTTTATATGTACTACTTTTAGAAAAAAATATTTATAATCTTTATGCGTTCTGGTAATTAACCCACCTCGGTCACACGTATTACCGTGTCTATTTGCGTTCCTCAGTGCACCTTTTTCATTCTCCCTTCGCTATTCCTCTGTCCTTTTTTGGGAGGTTTATATTCCTCCCTCAAGACCGAATCCTCTCTGTTCTTTCTCTTAAGAGAAACGCAAAGCCCCGTGACAATGTAATGATATCGAACATCTCACAACAATGATTTGCGAGGGTTGACAGTTGTGGTAAGAACTGAAAATATCACTGATGAAGGTAAAACTCGGGTCCACTTCAGAAAAGCACATAAGAGGGATTACAACACGCCGCTGCTATTACATTGACTGCGTGATTTGTTCCGTCATGTTGTAAGGTTTCGCCATCACTCCAATGAAAAGCATTACACTACGGTATCGTTGCATAACTCGAAGTGTCCTTTAGTACACTTCGTTGGTCTTCCCACCGTGCGGTACAGGAACGATGAGATGCTTCTTGTTTACACCCATCAGGCATGGCATAAGCAATAGGTTTAGGTTAGTTATGTTTGTTTAGCTTATGCTGTGGAGACTGGTGTCTCCCGGAGGATCATGTCACGTTGCCTCTGCTATAAATAGGCCTTTGGAAATTCTACATTTCGTGCCCGACTTGTTTTATTCAATTTTCTTGCCTTCTTCGCTGTCTATTCTGTCTTTCCTACCTGGCCGTTCCATGCACAGGTTTTCCTGTGTGGGAACACATCTTGTGCATATTTTTCCTGTTTACTACGCTATGTACTCAATGGTAATTTCTTTTCGTTAACTTTAACTTGCATTTGTTTTTCTCGTAAGTTTTGAAATGATATGCAATGATGATATTTTAAACTTCCTGAAATTCGAGTATTAGATTCCCTAAATTTTTTCATGCGCTTCCTCAAATGAGGCGATCTGAAAGGCGTTAAGACGGTTACAAATGCCGCTATCTCTCTACAAATTAGTTTTGTAAGCATTCGTCATTGGTCTTCAATTTAAACTTGTCAAATTTTTGAGCGCATAACTCAGTTTGATATGTTCATATATGTAGGCGTGTTAAGTTTGTTTTCCCTTTCTTCTTTGTTCATAATTTCAAGTTAGGAGAATAGTGCTTCAAGTGCTTCACGTCGAGTATGATATTTAGGTGGCAGTTATTTGGCGTGCATGGCTTCATAAGCTGTTCGCAGCCTCATCATTACCGGAGGCCGGCTGCTGCCTGCGCCATTATGCACTTTTGCTCATTAGATGTTGTGTCGACGGCTGTTTACGCGCCTAATAATGGTCCTTAGTAAATTAACGGGACACACGGGCCTGGGCTGCCTGCTACTGCCGTGGCACTCAGTCTTACGTTTCTTGTGCGACTCTGTCTATTCAGATACTATTCTAAGCTTTTACCCTTGTCTCTCGTTCATTGGTTTTGCACACTTGCTGCACTGACGTGGCCTTGCCATGCCTCGCCTTCTAAGTCTCTTTTTGAGGCTAACTGTTTCATCTAATATATTAAAATAGTGTTTTCAATTTTTGTATTTGCAATTTTTAAACCTTAAATCTCAAAATATCGTTTCATGTAGTGAAGCGATATAGAATTTGAGAGAAAAGGATGTGAAAGAAGCTTAACTTATACGATGTCATTATAAAGGGTGAAATTTACCAACGTAACGCTTACGGAACTATTTACTTGTCATTTTGTCCCAATGAAAGCGGATTATTCACAAACGAAATTTAGTTGGAGTGATAGAAGAAATCTGATTTGTTCCTAAATGAAACTGCATTTTCCATGTTTGAAATTTGTCAGTGATAAAATTTTATGTCGTTAAAGAACCAATGCGAATGCGGTAGATATTTGTAACATACACATGCATTTATGATCTACGTTGAAGTATATTTTACTGCTTTCACATTAGCTGTTATTTTCATAATCAATGTGTAAATAGCTACACATTATCTCACACAAATCGACCTATGAACATATGTGTAATTACAGGGTGGTTGTTAAGAATGTATATCTTTCAAAATTTCAAGAACTTTCTAAGTATATGAAACAGGAGGCTATAACATTCAATGTTTTCTTAAGCATCTGGTATACCCTTCAAATAAGCATAAATATGAAGGGTTCATAAGATTGTAGTATTCAGCAGACATGGTACAACTGACTCTTCTACAACACAAGTTCATCATCGAAGGAATGACGAAAATTGGATCCATCGTCGGGACTCGGAGGAAATTCTTATTGGAATACTTGTTCAAATCTAACATCTAATCTATTACATATGTAATAATATACAAGTACATACAAATCTGAACATATGTTTTTATTTTTTCATTCGGTTATGCGTTCGCACACACGGAAAAACGTTTATTTACAGTGGTGCTCTCATGCAAGGGTCATTAAATAGAATACCACATTTTGTAAAAGAAATTCATACTTTCTTTCAAGTTTTCCCGCAGCATTTATTGTTTGAATATCGGAAAACTTGAAAGTGCACTTGCAGTCTTGTGTTGAAAGTTAGCCTACGCATTCTGTTCGTAGCAGACATTATAGAGTTAAATTGAAACTGTAGCAGCTAGAAGTGATAATGAGCTTTTGGCTTGGCTCCTAGCAAAGTGACCTTCGAGGGCCTGTTAGGATAGGCGAGGGCACCATGAGAGTGACCCACGCAAGTTTTATGACCTCCCTTCAAAATAGAATTCTGGAACGAATCTTTGAACTCAACCCCCCTTCCTCCCTTCTATTGCCTTCACTCAAGTGATCTATAATCAGGCACTGTTGAATCCTCCATCAAACTTTGAAACATTTAGGAATTTGATTACCCAAATTCATGCGTAAAATAGGTCAATTTCCTCGACGTGGTTATTGATGCATCCGGATACAAGTTCATCACTTCTGCATGTCATGAACCTACTAACTTTGGTATGCCCTCAACGATACACGGGCAGCATAAAAGCTCTTGTTCACTGCACCCATAAAATTTCGTCCTACTGGCACCTCTAGACATATTTAGTACTGGTCTACCCGTTAAAAAATGCAGATATTCTAAAACACGTACATCAGTGAAATTTGACCCCTGCCCTATGATAGAAAAATTATTGTTGACGATTATTGAATTGCAGTTGTCTGCACGAACACGGATTGCACCCCATTCTGCAATCCGTGTCCACGCAGACAACTGCGATTCAATAATCTCCAACAATAATTTTTCAATCATAGGGCAGTGGTCAAATTTCACCGATGTACTCGTTTTAGAATCTCTGCATATTTTAAAGGGTAGACCAGTTCTGGAAAATACGTCTAGTTCTTTCTCACTGTAGATTTCCGCCTAATTTATTATAGTCTCGTGAACCATTGACGTCTGTAACTCATTTTCAATTAATTTCATGTCGTGTGTTTTTCCGCTAATGATGGGATTTATCCCGAAACGTAAAAAAAATGTTCAGAATTTTTTTTTATTCTTCACTTTCAAATTTTTACTAGATTTAACTTCATTTTCACTAGTTTTCTTATCAAGAATTTCGTATTGATGGATGAAGGTTGGACTGTTGAATGACTAACGAATGAGTACGCAAATGTGGTATTAAAATATAATTATATGAGGCTTAATTATTTCGTAAATTCATCACTTCAGTATAGGTATTGAAGAAATTCAATATCTTAGCGTGTAATATCGAAGTTTCTTTCGTATGATAGTTTCGTAATTGTGTAGGAACCCGTGAACATATTGCTCATGCATTCTGGGATAAACCAGAGAAAAAACATTCTCCTGGGAAGACGTTTACGGTTCTACCGCGCTTGTTCGTTCACCGAACTCCTAGACATGAGATACCCCAACCCGGACAAGTTGGGAGATGGCCCGATAGCGTCCAGCGCGCGGCCTGACAAATTAATTACGGACTCGAGCGCTGGTAAACATGATACCGAAGCTCTTTCGGCGCTTCCAGACAACATTTGCTGCTGCTGCTGGCAGACTTCTTTATTGGAGCTGTTCTGGAAGGAACCGAACGAAGTTATCTCCTGCCTTACCACTTTTAAAAATCGATTTCACCTGCTATAGGATTCTTCAAGTGCACTAGTGCTTTGATAATTTAACTCTATTTTTTTTCTTATTGTTTCAATTTTCCTGGGCTGAACTTTATTGTCATGGTTATTGCACTTTTCACAGAAGTGTTTCGATAATTTGCTTACCATAATTCTACCGTAGAGAATACATTTATTGGCTCCTAGGTGTTTTTTCAAGATTGCGTGGACATGTTTGCTAGTGCTGTTGTGGGGGTCGTCGAGTAAAAATAATTGGTGGTGTGAGAAAAAAAAGTTTTTTTTTGTGCCGACGAAGCTTGCACATTGTTTTTCACGAGTCTTCTCGATAATGAACACTCGGAACGAGGTCCAGGGAATTAGTCAAAATAGACAAAATTTAAGTTGCGCCATATGAACGGAGCAAAATTTTGCGTGCTCACTTCGTTGATTTGGCTTGTCCGTCAATAAAAACGCCATAGTTCGCTTTCCTGAAATTGAGGGCAAATTTGTTTACGTAATTCTTCGGTTTATTTCAGTGTTTGTTTGAGAGCCGATCGAAAGCAAAGCAACCATGAGCAATTCGTCGACAGCACACTTCTGCTCTTAGCTGTACTGCCTAGAATTAGTAAACTTGCTGCAAACAAGAAACTTGATTTGTTGATGTCAGCCGTTCGCAGGTACAAACTTAGTTTACCTTTAAGAGGGAGTGAAGTGTTTTTAGGCGATCCTCATTATGACGGTCTTACGATACTCTCTCCTTGCATTTTTCAGTCTCTTATGGTTAGTATTTGGTTTGTCGTTCAGTAAAAATTAACTAGCGGGCTACTGAATGAGAAGAAATTTTTTTCTCGGTTTTCATAATGCTGTGTTCGATTACTCGATTTTTGTGAGATTAGCCCACATCACTCAAGCTCACAGCAGCTCCTGGCATGTGAGCAAATGTTTACCTTGTTACCCTCCTGCCTTGCGTCTCCCTGTCTCAGAGATCAGCGGTGTTCATTTGGGTGCTAACGCGCGGTCTTGCAACTGAAGAAAGCGAGCATCGTGTTCGACGTACTGTATTGCTAGCACCATTTTATCGATGTTAGGCAGTGCATGCTTACCTACTTTTTAGGTGTTTCTTGATTCTTCCGAAAAAATTCTAGACGCGCGCGTTGTAAACTTGCTTTCGTAAATTGGGTTAACGGACGTAATTTCGTAATTTGGGTTAACGGACAACTATATTTAGCATTCGTTGGCAGTAGTCTTGTCATAATACGAATAGGATAGCTTACCAGTCCGTGAGAGTATTCGATATGGGTTAGAATCAATGTACTGGTTAAATATGTTACAAATTCTAACTGCGATCTGAATAATGAAGTACTTACACGGAGAAACTTATTTCAAATTCCCTTCCGCTTCTATGGTAATGTAATTTTCACTCAAAAAAAAATATGCAATGTACTGCCACAAGTGGCTTGCGCTGTATGCAAAGTTGTTGAGAGCATTTCAAGGCGCACTCTGTCGTGCATGTCATGCCTCAACGGAGGTGATAGACGAGCACAAACAGCGAGGCGATTCGAAGGAAACCTGAGTTTTGCCATCACCTACCGCTGGCGCTGTTTTTTATTCCTTCTTGCTCTGGGTGCTGACATATTCGAGAGAAAATAGCCTCGTAGACGGGAGTGTATCTGTCACGCGCGTCATCCTCTATAACAAAAGTTGTTGACGACAGGTGACAGTTAACGGCCGGGCAGGTTGACCGCGGTGTCGTGTGCGGCGCTTGCAGCATGCGAGCAATCGTGAGCGTCGGAGTAGGAAGTGTACAGGCCTTCAGCGTTAGCACGCCGGCCTCTCCGCCTCTTAATACTTTGTGTGCTTGAGCATAATTTAATCTAAATGAGAACGTATTTGACTTTTGCACAAGTTCTTGGTTAGCGAACTGCCTTGAATTCCGTGTTTACTCGTCCCTTCTCATGACACTCAAATGATTGAATCTTTTATCTTTGTGAGGAATACTGAATGAGAATCAAACAGTGATTCTAAATGGAGTATTTGCAGGTTCATCGGTCGCTTCTGACTATTGAATCTGTTTCACATTCAAACTCTTGTTAATGAAACTTCGACTCTCACCAAGCAGATTTTGAAGAGGTGGCTGCTATGTGTGGGAAGCTCTTACGCAAACCAGGTGCGTTTCGGTTTTTACTGTGGTGCTATGTCAGCACACCTGCACTATGATGTGTTCCCAAGTACGTCAGTGCAGTGCAGAACTCCAGCGCAATGATCTCAAAACCAAGCCATAGCGCATGACTGGGGATGACTTCAGCCATTCTTTGTTCACGGTTGCTGTCCATTTAAACTTCTGAGAATTTTTCTTTGAATATTAAATGTATTCAATTTCTTGTTTGCAATCATGTGCTTTAGAAGATACTAGAAAAAAGCGTTGAATTTTTTCTTTTATTTTGAAATGTGAAGCAGGATAAATTTTCTTCCTTCCTTTAGAATGATGAATTTCGATACCAGCGTAAGAAAAGTAAACAACTTTGATGTTGAAATTGTTCCATTTAATTCAATGAATATTTTACGGCTGCCAAATTCGAATAAATTTGTTCATTTTTTTTTGTGTTGAGGTTATTCTCGAAAATGTGACAGAATTCTTACAATAAGCAAACGGGAAGAAATTTGTGGTGATTGTTTTAATTTAGTCAGTAAAATGTTTCCATGGCTCGAATTGAGGCTTCCTGCGGTTTCAAAAGGATTGAAAACGGTATTGAAGAAATTTTATGTACTAGCCTGGTTACGATGAATTGTTTGAAAATCTACGGATTTTACAACTAAGATATAACTTACTCCATTTGACGTGCAGCGGGAAAAATTTCAAACCCTATTACTTTCTATGGGCACAGATTTTGCTAGGCGCCTAATTTCAACTCAGAACAGTTGGGTGGGTACTTTACTGCATAACGTGATGCAGGTGCAGGGTTTGAATTTGTGAAGATTTATGAAGTTTTTACTCCCTTTCAATAGTTCCATTTAAAAAAATAACTTCGAATCATAACTTTTCCTGTTCGAAATAATTCTATCCTTTTACTTCTGTTTTATGGATGTGTTACATGGTGTAATATGTTTCAGGCATTTTTGTTTAAATTTCATTCTCTAATAAGAAGTAAAGCTGCCTGAGCAACGTTTCATTAAGGGGAACCTGTCATAACACCTCAATCGATTTGTAGATTATTGTGCAGTATTACAATTATGATCCTGTATTTTTCATATGCGTCCAGTGTTCCAGTAAACGAAAATTTCCAATTATGTGCACAATTCATCTGAATGTTGAGTGATTTCTCGTGACTTTGTTCTTTTTACGTTGATTCGTTAAAATTAAGAAGGAAAGGTTTGTGCCTTGAAAAGACCGAAGTCTCAAAATTTAAGGAATGACTTCGACTGTGTATATTTAATTAACGTCTGAACGTTATCACGTAAGCGTTAGCCTTTACATCCAGCTCTCACTTCATCTAGCGAACGACAACTTGGTAGAACCAAGTGTTTAAGCCGCGTGTTCCTGCTTGTGGTCCATGCGAGTGGTGATGTTAATGAGGAAACATCTGAGTACAATTTAGGAATTTGCCTGGCGGACGGTGAGGCGAGTACGGAGGAGGAGGGACAGCACCCGACGTACAACGAAAAGATCGTCCGACCACGAGACAAAAAGACCGCAGCCCTCGCTTCAGGCTTCTTAGAACGAGCTCTATAGTTAAATGTGTCAATCCTCTATTTATCAATGGTTGGTGATGTTAAACGAATCCTCAAGAGTAAATGAACATACGACAGATAATCCTGAAACAGAACTTGAGACCAATGCAGAATGAATTTGGGCGTTAAAAGTTGCGAGATCTGTAGTTTTACTACCAGTACTGCGGAGCTGATCGAACTCCGTGTCAGTCAAATCATACTCTATCGTCTCGCATTCGCCCTCTCTGTCTCAGGTGCACATCCTAAGGGACTCGCTGCATGCTGTGTCTGTGGGAGACTCAAGCGTGCATGGGAGAGGCGAGGGAGTTGAGTTATGGGTGCAACTGGAAGCGGTCACTCAGGTCTGCTGGCCTAAGCAGTGACCATTCCGGTTTCCGATCGTTGCTCTGCTTAATTTCAAAAGGTCGAAAGGAAATAGATGTGGTTGTCTCATAATTGGTTCTAATATAGGCGATAATATAGCAATAGTTTTATGTGGAGGCCTCCACTGCTTGTACCGAGGACGCTGAGCGAGGGCGTGGTTGCTCTTTTATGGCTCATATTATAATGCCCAGTCCTAAGTTCTAGCGTTCGATCATAAATGTATACTCAGAATATTCTTTCCCGTGTCCATTAGATCCCACCTAATTTATGAATCATGACTGCTTGCCACAGAATATTACACATTTTATTCAGTTGAATTTAGTAGCGGTTCAGTTAACATCGTTTGCATAAAAAAATTGCAAGAGGCAACCGAATGAAAAATTGGTAAGCTTAAATTTGAGTCTAAAATTACAGCGTTTCCCATTATAATAGAAGAAAAATAAGCATGTCTTGAACACAAAGCGGAATTTAAACTGATATTTTAATACTGCTGTCCTGTTTCTCAGCACCTCTGACTTTCTTCTTCAACTTTTGTCTGGTTTCATAAGCTTCCTTCTAATCCTACTTTTCTATGAGCACGGGATCCTTTGCGGGAACACCCTTTGTGCATAGATTCCACGTTTCCTCAACTCCATACTAAATGGTGCCTGCATCCTTCCTCTCTTTGAACATCTTTGTTGTGGTAAAGGGAGGCTAACTAATTTAAAATCAGTCAATCAACTGATATTTTAATTTCTTTTAATCCTCTCTTATGTTGTAATCTTTATTTTTATTAGAACCTTTAGTTAGTGTTTGAATTATTATAGATTAGAAACGAATTTGAAGTAAATAAAAAATTCAAAATATGAAATTACAATTGAAAACATTTTTTTAACGAAATATTCCGCCAAAATAGTAGCAGCGCGCGAAAACGTTGAGAGGTCTCAACCTCATGAGGAAATACGGTGAGAATTTGCAAATTAGAGTTGATTGGGAATCACAGGTGAAGTATTTGTTTTTGCACTGTTCGAATTGAAATAACGTCTAATAAAATTATCTTAATGGCTTAGCGTAATGAAATGTAGTACTTAACCTTTGGGTGCCGCTGCGTCTTGCATCGCACGTTTCTAGGGCATCATCACACTAGGGTACATTTAGAGAAATAGATTTTCTGCTTGTATAAAATTTCATGAGCTTAACGAAGTTCCTCCTCTAAACTCCAGTGAACTATTTTGAAAGAAGATAGAGAAGTTTCGAACAATCTTTTGTTCAGTAGTGCGACTCACATGCGGTGCAACTTGGTTACACTGTATTGCGTTGAATTACTCATTTCACAAGTGAACAAACAATAAATTGGATCATCTCTACACCCTGTCCGCATCATTCCTTCAATTCTTGAGTATAGAATGCTTTCTGACCTGTTTTCACTCAGATGCTGACGAATAAATTAGCTCTTCAATGAGTAAAAGTTTAGAACTAATACCCTTTAGAACCACTAAATAACTCAATTACACGTGTAGTTTAAAGAGTAGTTCTAGTGGGCTGTGCTCCTCTTCCTATAATAATGCTTCTTTGAAATTAGAATTGCAATTCATTCGTATACACTGTTTTTATGGAAACTGTAGAAATGTGTATCCCTTTTCCCTTATATCCTTCAATTTGTAGTGATGAAAGATAACATCTGAATTATTTTCAATCCATGTCAAGAAATTGCAATTGAAGAAAATCCTCAGGGGATGCATTATCTGCAAGAAATTGGAGATCCCAGGGGGAAAATGTATGGTTCCGAGCTGAGAGTTAGGTTACCTTCTTTTTGTTGGAATAATTTTTTCCCCCTCGAATGAGACCATCTTTTTTTCGGTCGGTTTACCACTGTACTTTTTTCAGCATCTCTAGCGTCAGCACCTTTTAAAAACATTTATCTTGCTTCATAGCCTTCCTTCTTCAGTTGCTGTTTCCATGCGCAGGGGATCTTTTGTGGGAGCACACATTGTGCATCGATTCTGCGTTCCCTCAACTCCATACTAAATTGTGCCTTCATCTTTTTTCTCTTTGGAACGCCTTTTGCGGATTAGGAGCCTTAAACTAATTCGTCTAATCTAATTTGAGAAAAAAGACATTTTGAATTATTATGTAGTTTTCAAGTATCCAGTTTACAAGGCGAGAACGGAGATGGACAAACAAAGCAAGCAATACATACATCGTCCTATATGCATGTTATGTGTATAAGGACCTAATTTGGTTCAACTTCTTTAAGTTTCTAATATCCTTATCAAAAAATTGCAGTTGCTGCATTTACATTTACAGGGACTGCTGTAGCAAAAGTGATTTTTAAAATAAAAGAATGTTTCTTGCGTTCCTAAATATTTTGTGAGTTCATTCTGTTTAACAGCCCAAAGCTCAGGCCGTGGGAAAAAACATAAAAGAACATGGAGCAACCGTTTCTTGGTAGATTACCTTACTAGGAGGTTCTTCAGCGCGGTAACTTGAATGTAATGAGCGATCACTCGAAATTAGTGTTAAAACTGTATGAAAAAACACACCTTAGTTGCCAAATTAAATAACTTTTTATCATCACTACTGAGATCTACAGATCATCGCTGAATCTCAAGCAGACTAAAGGACTCGCAGCAAAACATCGTCCAAGGTCTTCCCTTACGGTGCTATTTAAAATAAGACAATTTTCTTCGCTAACTAGTACTGCAAACAATATTAAATGGACATTTTGGTGATTTTTCTTTCGTTGGATTCTCAATCGAGTAAATGGTACATATGCATTATGTTCATAACAAATGATCTGTTAACACATAAACTTAGTGAAGAAAGCTTGGTCTCGTGTATGCCGTTGATTTTCCTTAACTCATCTTGGTACCTCTGCGTTTAATGTTTATTTAGCACGGATATTATTGAGTTCTTCGAGTGTAAAGTGTCTTGATTCTAGGTGTTCATATTTTTCTGGAGTTACTGGTGTAGTGGGTATGATTTTGTTTCTGTCGTCGAGATCTGAACGAAATGCTCTAGCTTGTCAAGGCTGAGCAAATGCCTACATGATTTAACCGTGGAGTATATTGCTCTAGACTCACGAGAGATATGTAATTAAACATTTAAATGAAATCTCCCGGGTTGACTCATATGAGATTGCGTGAAGAAATTCGGAGAAAGCAGCGGCTGGTGACGAGCGCACACGCACTCGGTTGGCTGGGAGCGTTGGGGCGGCGCTGCGTGCATCGTCCATCCGTCACCGATATTTACAACGGGCGACTATCTGGCCAACTTGCTCTTAATTAAACAGCAAAAGTTGCGCCTGAATTACGAGGGCGCTAATGTGGGGCGCCACTTGTTGGCCGCGGCGGCCATCCTTGAGGGCAGGGCGCTTGCCGGAACTCGTGATGCTCAGGGCCCGTCTCAGCTATCCACATTACGCAACACTCACTTCTTACTAACTCGGCTTAATTTTATGCACAATAGTAGGTCAATATTTGTGCGGCACTATTTGGGCTTTGTTTGCCTCAATTTAGTCTGCGTTGAATGTAACTTGGTTTGAACGATTTTGTTAGTGCCACACGTTAAGCAAAAATAATGATATTTGGCTGACGTTTAAAAGTTTATTTTTGCTCTGATGTTATCCTTCATTTCAGGAAAAATTGAGAAGCAATGACAGCAGATGAATCATACGTGTGCCGTTGAGCTAAACAGATTTTGAATTATTTAAGTGCGTTCTGATCTATTTCAGGCTACATGGAAGAGCCTACTGTCTTCATTCTTCAATTGTTTTCACTTTGAATAAGTTAAAATTATTGCGAGAAGAATTGAAATTTTATATCTTCCTAAGAATTAACAGGGGTTTTGCAACTTTTTCGGATGTTCCTCTAAAGTACTTGAAGGCATTGTGCCCCAACGCACCTTGGTAAGATTCGTCGCTCCTTACGAGGTTCGTAAAATTCTGCCTTTGCCACGAATGGCGAGGGAATGTTATGGTCTTGCCTTTCTTATTGTGCGCAAAGGGAATTTATGCTTTTGAGAGGTAATCTTAGCTACTCTTCCATTTCTGAGGCTCTTTTTGCATGACGATAAGGGTTACTTAGTAGTTGTTTCTTTCTCACTGGCGAAGCCCATTAAATGAATGCTTTTACAGGCTTGCAATGGATAAAGTTGAGGATACGATTTGGTTAGCCGAAGAGTAAACGGTGTAAATATTTTCTTCAGAATACATGTCTACAATGTTCGTTTTAGCTTCTCTACTTTTCAATTTATTGCATTAGGATGATCTTTGCTATTGATTGTAAAAACTCTTTTCGAACATGTCTTCTGTTAAATTCTGGATATTCCTCATGATCAGAAAAATAAACGTGCCAGTCGTTACGATGCTGTTAATTGTTAAGAACTCCCCAGAAGCTACACAAACGACCATGCGCCAGTGAATATCCCGTGTCTTGATTCACTTGCGATTTCTTGCTTCAGTTTTTGCGTCGCCGCTCAGTACCACGGTTCCTCTGAGAGCATCTCGAGTTACGGACTTTTTCTCCCTGTGCAGTACGAAGTCAATGAAGCTTCTGGAGCTCATGCGTTCAGTACAGTTGCACTTATATTAAGCGTTGTATGCGTGATGGTACGCAGTAGAAGCATTTCTTCTCATGTTGCGTTCGTTGTTAGGCCAGTGTTTATTTCAGCCTGTGTTGAGTGTTTATAGCACTAGTACTTCTGTGCAGTGTTTTAATCATGAACTGTTGGTAAATACTGACTGATCTTACCTGCAGACGTGTAGATTAGCATCACGAGCCGGATTATTAGAATCATTACGACCTGCGCAATTGATGTTATGGCAGAAAACCAATCTGAAAAAGCGAAGCTAGGCTTTATTGGAGGATAGATATTTTGTTTACGCGACGAATTATTTTGATGCTCCTGTGCAAGTACATACAAACTGATCTATCGAGCTGCTATTTTCACCTTGTTGACGTGGCACAGGTTTCTCCCAGAGTGAGACTCGTAGGTTGAGCGTTGATGGAGTGGAAATTGTGGAACCTGAAAGAATCGTTTAAATTTATTGTGAAAGTGTGGCGCATAAATTTGTCTACCTTTTAGTTACGCCCTGCGTTCAAGACCGCTGTGGATCACGATCGAGTATTTTGAGATATGTCAGTACAACTGCAGTGACCTGATTTATCTTCCTAAACATCTTGTCTGTGAGTTTTGGGCAAGGTATTGAAATAATTTCACGTTAAGTCGGCTCTGTTTTATACGTATGCGTTTCGGAAGGAAAATCCTTGAACTATAATGTACAATTACTGGGTGTTTGTGTTAAAATCTATTTTTCATCAAATAAGGCGCTGGTTTGCGTTGTGGTTTGGTGTGATGAGGAAAAAATAGAGGGTCAGTGAGGAAGGGTCATTAAAAACTGTTGAACTATTACGTACGAAAGTTTTTCAATCTCGCATTCTCGTAGCAACGAACTGTGTTGAGATAGTTTTTTAGAGAATGTGAGACAATAGAGCACGGGTACCAAATATTAATTTTCTTAACTTTACCACTGTTCCTAGAGTAAAAGAGCTTTACCATCAATGCAGGACGGCGTACTACCCGCATATCACTTGTTTTTTTCTGTACTGTCTCGTTGTGAAGCCTCGAGCTGGAAAATAGGCAAGGAGTTTGTTGACTTTAAATGCGTTTTTTGTTTGGCTCCGGGCCATTTTTTCAGCTCTCTGTTATTCTGTGTCTGTGCCTATCATTTCCTTCTTTCCTAATGAGTAACTTTTATTTAATTTGCAACCTTCCAATTTTTTTGCTTGTATGCCCAGTGTGTGGGGGTAACCTAGTGCATTGATTAGCTTGATTCCTTGCAAAAAGGTGCCTCCCTCTCTCCTCTCCTGGAAACCCTTTCGTTTTGGTTTAGGGGGTTGAAACTAAATGATTATCTTATTATCGTTTCCGTCTCTTTCGGTGGAGTCATATTCAACGCCTCTCTAGACTTGTTTGATTTTCTTGCCGAGGAGAAAGGAAGTTGTTGTTGTGAACAAAACCGTAGACTGGAGCAGCAGGAATTTATTTCTCAATGAAGACGGAATTTAGTATTTAATGAAATTTAGGTGTTTTCATTCAATTATCGAGATTTCTCAACAAACCCTTGGAGTCCAGAGGCTTAAAGTGTGATGCAAAGAATTTCCTGTTTGTGTTCACCAATTTAACTTAGAATATGAGGTCTGCTACTGCACAATTCAATATACTTATCAGGTTTGTCGCCAGGTAGAACTGTAATCTCGGTAGTGTTTTTCTGATGAGTCTTCAAAGGATAGAAATTTGTTACCTCTCTGTTCCTATTGTTTTCTTTTCCTTGATATACTTTGATGGTGTAACGAGTGTGAAATAAGGCGTCCACACTGTGAACTCAACGTAATTTTGTTACTGAAGCGCGAGGAGTCATGTTTTGACCTGTGTGACAAATGATTGTAGGCTGAGAACTGAAAGTAATGAAGCCTTTCCAGGGGCAATAAACAGCTAGTGGAAAAAATAGATTCCTCAGTAATACGAGAAATGAGTGTCCCAGACGTAACTGATCTATTTAGTTTACTAATAAAACTGTAGCTAGGATTTACCCTTACCCGAGGGATAAATACCCTTATTGCTAGGATTTTGAAATTTTTTGTATTGGATAGAAAAGTATTTTATGGTTTATCAACCTAGTGTTTTCATTAGTGTCTTGTTATGATAACCGCGGTTGTTTTCTTGATTGTTTTCATAACGCTTCTTAGTGTATCAGACAAGAGTTGAACGATTTCATAATAAAAGTTCACAAGTTCTTGAAAATTTGTTGGTTTTGTTTTATAAACTCGTGACTTTAGGTAGACCCAGTAGATTAAATCGTATGAGGACAAATTAAGGTAGCGAGGAGGCCAAGAGATGTAACCAAACGGTGAAATCAAATGATTTTGATAGCATCCTTAATTAGCAATTTAAAGTTTTTCTTGCTGTATGGGCAGTGGCTCCTTCCTTATGCAACCAAGTATTGTGTACACTACGTCTCGCAAGTTGTGGAATAAGAAACTCGTATCATAGATCGCCATCATTTACCGGTAACTGCTTCAATTGTGCCGTCATTTTTAGACAAGTGAGGACCCATCTCGAAATGCAACGCTTATTTTGCATCACGCAGTCGCACGAAGAGAGTGCAATACACTCTCTTGAGTTTCTCTTGTAGCGAGTTCTGTGAAACCATAAAACTGTTTTTCTTTCGAATAAGACTAGGTTCAACATCCTCGCGCTCATAGTTTTTCTTTTATTATCAAATTATAAAGGTTGATTACCTATACACTACCCTGTGAAATAGTTGTCTAACATTGAGGGCTGTTATGTTTCTAGTTATCTGACGAAGTAGAAAAAGTGGAAGCTAGTGATTTGAAAAATTGCATTTTTGAAGGCGTAAAAAAATTCATGAGGAAATTCGTTTTTGTCCCTAAAATTAGTACCGTTTGGTGATGTATATTCCTATCTATTTATAATATTTTATTTCATTAACCAGTTATGAGTAGGAGAACGCACTATGCCGCCAACCAAATCACAGAGGAAGCTGGAGATAAACGTTGAAACATTCTGCTCTCTAGATGTGAGAAAAAATATTTACCATTTGTCTATCGATAGTAAATAACGGAAAACCACTCTCTGGTAAAAAACTGTCGTAAAAAAATAGAATTCTTGATGTAAATATTGGAATATTGGAAGATTTTAATTATGCTGATGACTTGTTCAAGGCTTCGTTCGACGCCGATAATTTGTTAACTAATTTTAGGTTGATTGAAACCATTGAAATTAACACGAATAAATTATTCTCCGATTGTTCGGTATTCCTGAGGTTTCCTCGTGAGATTATGTAAAAACTGTTAGAACTCACCGTTTACAATTCTTTTTTCTTTTTCAACAACATATACTACTAGCAGATAAACGGATTTGGCAAGGGTTTACCTCTTGGTCCAACTTTTGCCTGTATTTTTATGTGCCATCATGAGCATAACTGGTTAAAAGACTGTCCTAATCATTTTAAACCGGTGTTTTTACAGAAGGTATGTAGACGACACATTTGTCCTGTTCAAAGATAGATCTCACGCGGATCTTTTACTCAATTATTTGAATTCGAGTCATAGGAATATTAGGTTCACGAGGGAAGATGAAACAGACCACCGTTTACCGTTTCTTTGATGTTAGTGTCAGTAGAGTTGATAATAATTTCAAATGCTCTGTTTATAGGAAAGAAACTTTCTCAGGTTTGGGCACTAGTTATTTTAGTTTTTGTGTGAACCCTAAGCTCTGCGGCATTCGAACCCTCATTCATAGAGCGTTTGAGTTTGTACTCACTTCCAATATTTACATGAAGAATTCGATTTTTTTGCGACAGTTTTTTTTCTTGAGAGTGGTTTTCCGTTTTTGCTATCGATAGATAAATGGTAAATTTTTGTCGGAGGTTTATGATCACACGCCAGCACTTCAATCATAACAGAAGTTTTTCTCAAGCTTCCTTACTTCGGACACCAGTAGGTCAAGTTGAGTCAGGAGCTTCAACTCCTAATTAATAAACATTTTCCACAACCCAAAGTTCATTCTATTCTTGTCAATAATTTGACAATCTGTAAAATTACCTGTTCAGTTGTTCACAATGTGGATCACAGTTCGTTGGTTTTACCTGTCTTACTTTGTCCAGAGTAGTCGAGCACGCTGGGCGCAGCTGTAGAACCGGCCCGTCCTCTTGGTTCCCCTCCACTGTCCTCTATTCGATCCCACGCTAACTGTAATGCCCCTGTTTCCGTGAACCATTTCAAAATCCTTTCAGGTGCCCCACACATGATTGATTTACGTATCCTAGAGTCTCTATACTTTTTTAAACTCAGCCCCGCTCTAAATCATACTCTAAGTGCTTTTCCTCTTCTCATTGCGAACACGTAATCACTAGTTTACGTTATTATTTGTTTTTAATTGTTCATTTTATATCTACGACTATTTTCTATCTATGTTGCAGGATTCTTTAGCATGTTGTTTTAATTTACTCTTATTTGTTGTGTCGCAGAATTTATTGCTGGAGATAGACTCTTGAGCTCGAAACGTTCAATTTTATTCATTTAGACTTCACTAAATGTATTGATAGTATGACTATTTGTAGAGTGATTTGCGTCTTGCTTTTCATTTTAAGAATAAGACGCATTAATTCGGATGTAATTTTAGTGTGTATGATAGTCTTTACCAAAATGACGTTCTGAGCGAACATTTTAATTTGATAGGAACGAAAATATGATGCTATTAGACTATACCTGAAAGAAGTTTAGGTAATAGAACTTGGAATTTGAGTTCATATTTCCGGCGTTCTGATATTTATTATAAATATCCCCAAATTGCACATTTGCTAAAATTTAGGTTAACTTAGATCCAAGTTTGTTACTTCGTGGGCTTCTGGCGTGGGACCGTGCTCTCGTCAGAGATGCCACGTTCTGCATGGGTGCCTCCAGCTCTCCATCGTACGTGCCATGTTTCGGTACTATTCGTGCATATCGTCTTCCACAAAAAATGAGGAGTCCAATTTGTAGAAAATGGAAAACTGAGACTCCTTAAATCTTGGTGACGGGGTTTTTGTTGAAGAAATCTTCAGGAGTTAGTGCGGCCTTCTGAGGATATGTTGGATTCCTGGCTGCACGTGAGAGGGCATTTCAATGCCGCCTGCCCCTCGGGGAGATACAAATGTATCTATGGGAATTAGCGCTCCCAGGGGGACTATGTGAGGGCTCGAGCAAAACGTTAGGTAGGCTTCCTTTTTGTTGAAATAAAATAAGTTTTTGTTTGGTTATGAACCATCTTTTTTCGGTTCACTGCTGTCCTGTTTTTCAGCACCTCTGACTTTCTATCTTCAACTTACATCCTGTTTCATAACCTTGCTTCTTATGTTTCTGTTTCTATTCGCACGGTATCCTTGGCGGGAAAATTCTTTGTGGATAGATTCTACGTTCCCTTACCTCTATTAAATGGTGCCTTCATCCTTCCTCTCTTTGAACATCTTAGTTGTGGTAATGGGAGGCTAATACCAATTTATAATCAATCAATCGAATCCGTCATACAGGAATCTCCTCGCCTTTCGTGTTTTGTTCACGATTTCATTTTAGAAAATCGGTCAGAATAAGACATCAGACATTATCATATTTGCATGCAGGCAACTCTTGGTCATTCGTCATTGTTGTATTTTATTGCTTGAAAATATCACTTTAGAGCGCTACGACGTGAAGTATGGTTCACTGTTAGTGTGCCTGTTTATATAGCATTCGCATTTGTTCTTACCTCCCATGTCTCATTCCCACATTTATATGGCATTTCTTTTTTACCGTTGTGCGTATTTAGTACAGGTCGTTTGTTCCTCTGTCCCTGTGCTGAGCCGTAATTCTCATTCAAAACCCGCTCCTAAAAAAGATTTTTTCAGACTGAGAAGCCGATTTATTGCTGCCACCGACTACCTTACTCTGCAGTCTCTTCATTAATGCTTTCTAAAAAAGATCTGTGAATCCTTCACTGCTGGTTTACGGAATAGGATGTCCTGTAGTTTTAACCCTGACATTCATTAACATTTTAATTGAACGGCGTAGGGCTACTTGAATTTCTTTCTTGTTTTTGCCGCTATAGTTGTGTACTTTTAAACTGTGATGCAGTCCAACTCGCTTTTAAATTGAATTTCAAATGAAGGAATTCTAAGAATTGCTTCGTTTTAGTGAAGCATTCTCTTTGAAAGAGATGAGAATAATACTCGTCGTTTTATCATGTCTTCAAGACTTCTGCAAAATGGTATTATTTCGCTGAGGATGTATTGAAGATTGTCCTCCAACATTTCTTGTGGGTCACGGTCTTCAAGAAACATCTTCCTTCCGTTCTTTGTCTTTCCTTCCGCTCCCGTTCTAACATCTGTTTTTATGCGCAAGCAGGGTGTCCTGTGTGGGAACACACCTTGTGCATTGATTTCCTATTTTCAACAGTCCGTACTTAATGTTTCGTTCTCTTCGCTCGCTTGCGATCGCCTTTGTTGTGTCCATTGAGCCATAGGCTGACTATAATTAGAATAACATTAGTATCAAACGGTGATTTTACTTGTCACAAATTGGTATAGGAATTCACTTGCACCAAGAGAATAAAGTATTCCAAGACTCGCCTCATTTTAGGTACCTGCCATTGGCATCCCTTACAATGTGTAGAAACGTGTAAATCGTAAAACCATCCAACTTTATTCATTAGTTTATTTACGTAGAATGTTACAAATATTCCCCTCAGGGGGATACAACTATTGCATCTATGGGAATTAGCGCTCCCAGGGGGACAATGTGAGGGCCCGAGCTAAAGGTTAGGTAGGCTTTATTTTTGTTAATATAACAGAGGTTTTTGTTTTGTTACGGACCAACTTTTTCTCGGTTCACTGCTGTCCTGTTTTTTCAACACCTACTACTTTCTTCTTCAACTTTGATCTTGTTTCATGAACTTCTTTCTCATCTTACTGTTCTGTGCCCTTTCTGCACAGATTCCACGTTCCCTTAACTCCATGCTAAATGGTGCCTTCTTCCTTCCTCTCTTTGGATCTCATTTGTTGAGGACAGGGAGGCTTAAACTAACTAATAATCTAATCTAATGTTACAAATATTCCTATGTTAATTGAAGCCATTATTGATTTCGAATTAGCGCTTTCAGGAGGGCAATGTGAGGGCTCGAGCTAAAGGTTAGGTAGGCTTTCTTTTTGTTAAAATAACATAGGTTTTTGTTTTGTTACGGACCAACTTTTTTTCGGTTCACTGCTGTCCTGTTTTCTCAACACCTACTACTTTCTTCTTCAACTTTGATCTTGTTTCATGAACTTCTTTCTTATCTTACTGTTTCTATGCCCTTTCTGCATGGATTCCGCGTTCCCTTAACTCCATACTAAATGGTGCCTTCTTCCTTCCTCTCTTTGGATCGCCTTAGTTGCGGATAGGGAGGCTTAAACTAACTAATAATATAATCTAATCTATTGATTTCGAATGATATGAGCGCGACTTCAGTACAGTGATTGCCCTCTTTTACATCTGTAGAGTTAATGACAGAGGAATTTATTGCTGTCGATCTGCGGGGCTACTGCCCTGCTATGTTTTAAATTTAATGTCGTTTGGTGAAAGCGGTATGACTTGTTCTGCCAAACGACTGAAATGTAGTTATGTAGTTTCTGTGCTCACACCAATTAATGAATGAATTAAATAAATTATCATATATATTATCATATATATTATCAATTACCATGGATTTTGCGCTGCAACCTTTAGTGCTGTTGCACTGGCCAAAGAAAATGAGCGCGGTTCCTGCACCCGTCTGTTCGTTTTTGTGCTGGCACCGACACCCTCTCAACAGCCGTCCCGCCTTCACTCATGCTTTCTGGAGTTACAAATATTTCTTTACACTTCCTACTTCTTCTTTAAATGCAGAATTCACTAATAATTCGTACATATTCAGCGAAATATTAATGAAAATCCCTAGGGAAAATTGGCCTTCTGGTCTGCCTGACTTGATGATTTAGACGTGACGGCGTAATTAAATTCGCCGTCACTCCTCGTAGCACTGACACCGTCCGTCAAAATATGCACCGAGGCGCTTATTGCTCTTTGCACGTGAAGGGTGCGCAGCTCTCCCAGCATATCCTCGAAATCAGCCCGCCTCTGAACGCGTGCGCGTGAGCTAGCCATTTTGGGATGCATGAGCAGTAGTGAGAACACCAGTGCTACACTACATTGTTATTTTCTACTGTAAATACAACTACAGAGAAAGTAGTAGGACTCACAGTGACAAATTGAAAATATTTGCCTTGAGTCATGCCATGTGTTTGCATCGGCCGCACACCGATTTTCACGCTTCCAGAGCATTAATTGAACAAATTTGTTTAAAGTAGCTAACACGTGGTAAATCAGCACTGTTGAATCACATGTGACTTTCTGGTTTTCAGCTAGACTGTCGCAAAATTTCTGCGCGCACAAAAGCTCTTCATTATTCCAGAATGTTCATACATCTCATTAATTTCATGGGAATTCTGATTCATGTGTGAATCGCTGCCTCGGTAATTCTTTAGACCTGAGCTGAGCTGTCCCAAGCATTTGCTCGATTGTTGTAAGAGGAAAGAATATCCGAGGTAACTTGGACAGGCGCTTCACGGAGGCGCGTTGGAAATCTCATTTCTGCTGAGCCCTGGATTAATTTGACGCCGTGTCACGGCCACATGGCAGCAGCGAGCCGCTCTTGTCTCCCTGTCTGTTTTGTGAGGGCTCAGCAGTCGTCCGGCGCATCGGGATTTTCCACCGTCTGCTGCTGAGTTAATTAGCTCGCCCTTTCATCATAAACTCTTATCGAAGGCTGCAAATGCTACGTGTAATTTCTACGAGAGCGGTTCAATATACTCCTACCTACCAGATTTATCGTCGCTGTTTTGAAAACGTTGTAGTAGGGTAGCCAATTTTGGTTCGCTTACCTTTCTTACGCACTAATAAAAGATTTGTTCCGTTCTTTCCATTAAACTCTTAAATTTTTACTTTACAAAACTGCAAAGACGGCATTATTCAACCATCATATGACGAAGATGACTCCAAGAGTCTAGTTAGTTCCTGAAGATTGTTCGAATTAATTTTTGAGACCTTGAACATTAAAAGCATCTTTCCTCGGGACAATTTCTAAGTGGGTTAGCTACGCTGCGATCTGAAAGGAGAATGCTTCGATTGTACGTATTATCTCAGGCAGTGTTAAAGTTATTTCTTGATGTAGGATACCTTTTTTGAGGAGCAAAATGCAAAATCAATGCGAGTGAAAAAAGCTTTCTGTATTCATCGATATTCATTCAACTAAGTATGGTGTGTTGTACCGTTGATGAGATTTTGGTACGAAAGAGGGTAGTTACTGCGCATCTTACGGAGCGGCACAGAACTGGGCTGCAACGCGTTCGAGGGTGGGGACTTCGGAAGTTCTCCGCCTCTCTCGGCAATCGTCAAACGCAAGAAAAGAGGCTTTAATTTGTTTCTGGGAAGTCGTTGCGTTGCGTTAGTTACTTTTTACTAGCTCTGACATATTGCTCAAAATAGTTCGACCGAAGGTTTTTTTCACGACGAACAAGTCTAAGTTGTGGTGTCGCTATCAGTAATTTCATATTTTCTAAATTCGTTTGTTTTGAGATGATTGAAAAATTTTTAGCCTTTTGAAGATTCTGCACTCATTTCATTTTAAATTGTTGGCTTTGACTTTGTTCATCACGAATTAATAGAAATTATTGAATGCTCATGATCTACGTATAAATCCATTTGGTTGATATTCTACCACAGTGTCATGTGAACAACAAAAAATCACCCTAGTTGCGAATTTTTCGTGCTTCGTAATGGATAGCCGTCTCTTTTTCGCCCGGAAAAGCGGATTGGGTGACAAATTCCCTACTCTTTCACGGCTGAGTTCGCAAATTGCGGGCTTTTTCTTCGCGCTATTTCGATGCGTGTAGTTCTGGAGCAGGGTGGTGGTTCGGTGAGCGGCTGCCATTGATGTGACTCGCATAAGAATCTTTGCCCAATCGAGTTTATCATTGAAATAATCTGTCAAACCTAAAATGTTAGGTTTCTATTTAGCGTTGGTTTTCCATAGTTACCTCCATCCTTTGTGCCAGCTTGAAAATAGAATGGCTCGTACAATTCATTAGCCTGTGTGTTTGCTGGAAGATTGCTCGGTGGATCAGTAGCCGACAAACTGTGCCTAATGCGTACGCTCGCCGCCGCTGATCTTTGCTTGAGGATACGAGACGCAAAGCAGCATGAAGCTCTACTTTAAATGCATCGCAATCATTTGACGACTAGAGCAGTGAAGACCCGAGCTCAGAGTTAGGTAGGCCTCCTTTTTGTTGAAGTAAAATGTTCTTGTTATGTTAAGAACTATTTTTTTCAGTTCATTGCTGTCCTGTTTTTCAGCACCTACTGCTTTCTTCGACCTCGATGTTGTTTTATAATCTTCTTTCTCAACTCTCAGTTTCTATGCCATTTCTGCATAGATTGTGCGTTCCATTATCTCCATAGTAAATGATGCCTTCCTCCTTCCTCTCTTCGGAACGCTTTTTTTTTTTAGCGGTTAGGGAGGCTTAAACTAACATCTAATCTGTTTCTATGCGCTGGCGATCTTACATGGGAGCACACCTTGTGCGCAGGTTCTGGATCCTTTCAACGCCATCCTAATTGGCGCCTTCATCTTTCCTCTCTGTGGAAGGCCTTATTGCGGTTAGGAAGGCTTAAACTAACAAACATTTTAATCTGAAGATTCGATATGTTACGGTTGACCTTTTGTGTTACTAAAATACCAAATTTTATTCAAAAGACGTTTATTTCGTTGCTCTGGAGCAAGTGAAAAATTGTAATCTCTTGGATTGTTTCTTTAAAAGAGAAATTAGATTACACTTGAATAATTTAATGTGGAATTTATATTGTGAAACAATTGTTTCATTTATTTTTCAAATTTCCATGTAATGTCTTCGCCCAGTGAAGTTTTGGCAGTGACTAAAATATTTATTGACATTTCTCTGATTAAGATTAGCTGATTCAAGTTCTTTGTTCAGCACTTGTCTCCACTGACGTAGGCCTTGAAGTATTCAGCGTGTCGAGTTCAGTGATGGTTGATGACTTGGCTCCAACTCTAGGAGAGGACGTTAACGAGCCTAGCTTTCTGCTGCACCAAGAGGATGCAACAGGGTTCAATTCACATTGAACTCTCCCTTGAACTTGTTGAGCTATCATTATCATCATCACCACCATTCTCAGCGGCTTGTTGAATTCATTTTGGGTAAACGTGTGTAGAAGGCCGTTCATTGAGGGTATTTATTATGTATTTTCACGATGTCAATTGGCCAAAATATTTCCTTTTGCTAAACATTCTTTCTCACAACTTAGGTTCCTAAAAGCCATGCCATTGTGATATTCGTGTGCTTTTTTCCCTCTCGGATTGTGTGAAAGATTATTGAACGAATTTTTTAGTAATATTTTTATTTTATTGATAAAACTAATTCTATCTCATTGCTAGAACTAATACTTTCTCATTGCCATAATTAATTTGATCTCATTGATTGAACTAATTCCATCTCATTGATAGAACTAATTCTACCTCCTTGCTAAATTTAAAAAGCTTAATGTAACGGGCTATTTTTTTGTTTCGCAGGAAGGACCTTACAGTTCGAGTAACTACAATGATTACGACAACAACACTAGAAGAAGGTAAGTTATCCTCAGGAACACCACTGAACATATTCATTGGATCTCCTTTCGGTGTACGGTATTGTCTGTTAGTGGCGTAAACCAACTGTATTGCTGAGAACTGATGGACCGATTTTCATTTCGTCAAAGATTAACCCTCAATTAGGTACTGGTTTATTAGTCTATGTGATGCCATTAATGCTCTGTGAAATAACTAGTTGTTTTCCGTAAATTTTCATATATAGTTTTTTTTAACACAGTGATAAGTTTTTTCCAGCCTCAAAATTTCCGGCATTGTGGGTTAAATTAGGGTCTAAAAAGGGTAATTTAACTTTAATTATCGATATTTGTTAAAAATGATGAAGTGTAACGAATTCGCTGAGGACGAATTTGCATTAACGCAACTCACTTGTCTTTCAGATAAATTGGAAGGAAATTAGTTTTTCAGGAATTTGTTTAGTAAATTTTTGGCTTGATTTCAGACTTTAGTACGGACAAGTGTGTTACGTACGAGTCCAAAAACGATAGTGAACCAACGCGAATGTCAGGCAGCTAGAGATCACAAGTGCATTATATGACCACTACTGCTGAAATATTACAGAAATTATAGGAACTTGGCCTAATTTTGAGGAAGTTTCTAGAATGACCATTTGTCGACTAACCAATCATGGCTGCAACAAAGGAATAACTACTAAGGCGTTATTATTTAAGGATGCAAACATTTATTAAGGTTGCTAGGAAGCTCAACATTGGACAAAGAGACTGCAAGATGGTACTCTCGATAGATCCTTCTCTACCTACAAAGTTTGAAATTTTTGAGCGGTTGTCGTCGTTTTTGTGTCGGCAGATAAGAAAAAACAACGTTTTGATGCCAGATGTATCGCTCTCACTGAAGTGGACCATTGTCGAGGTTCTGTTATGTGATGGAATTTCAATTTAAACAGTAGAATTCGTTTAAGTAAATCGTATCGTCAACAAGAAAAATCTTTTAAAATATATTGTCGCACGAAACAATCTCTTTTTGACTGAAACCAGTTTGGCTATAAGTGAATTTACCAAGATGGCAGAAACTCCTTACACGCATCCCAATTTAGTGAACACTACTTCATGCGAAAGAGAAATCTAGAGTATCGTCTTCCTCGGGAGGTAGAGGATAGTTTAAGCTAGTAAAGTTTGTCTATCCCATACTACGAGTACTGGCGTTCCCCTGGAGGGATACTAGTAGGTTACCTATACTATGAATGGGCTTCGGAGCTTCCGATTTTCTTACCCACTTTTTCCCCCACTGAAGAGGATTACGCTTCTGCTCATCTTGATTTCGTGCTCCTCTAGAATATGTCGGATATCCGAGCTACATTCAAGGGTGTATACTGGTAGTGTCGGTCCTCGTGAATGTGCTCGTACTTTGGGGAAGTAGCTCTCCTTAGTGGCAGCCCAAGTTTGCAACCGTATAATCGGCAACATTGTTGCAGGAGTCTGCGGTGGGTAGCTTGGGCAGCCACTGGGTGCGCTGCTTCCACGAAATGCATTGACGAGGTCAGACACGACCAGTATATCCCTTGAGTGTAGCCTACTTAGCTATAAACTTTGTAGCTAGGTTATTTCTTTCATTTTTCATTCTCTGTTTCTCTTATGGAGAGGTCTCGTACCATGCGACCTACTTCCGCACGTATGTCTTCGTCTTCCATTCTATATGCTTGTTCATATTTTCGCTTCATTTAAAAGTTTCTTTTTTTTCAGCTAGCGTGCTATGAGATTGACTTGAAAAATTTTTTGACGCTCAGTAGTGTAACTGACCGTGCGCTCAGTGGATTAGGAGCGAAAGACCAGAACATGTTGCTGCGCTAGGAAATACTACTTAACTATGCCTCGGCCAACACTTCATCAATATGAGGAATTGAATATTAAAGGAGACACTACGCATAAGTACATGAACAGTGCAAACGAAAACGTCAACTGTTCTCTCGGTGTGAAGCAGTATGTCAAAAAAAGATTTTTAGTTGTTTTGTAAGGTTGTCCCGTGCTCCTTTGTTGAATCAAAAGCTAAATATGAAACTCATTTTTTTGAAATGTAGTCTGAATAATAGTATTTTTTTCGTTTTTCCGACCAAAGATCTAACACGCTAAGTACTGTATAGATTAATGTTTATTGCCACAAGTAAACGAGTAGAATGCCCTTTCTTTGCTGATTGTACTTCTTACAATTATATGATTGAATTCAAGATCGACGTTGTGGATGAAGCATAAGGTGTGCCTTCTGGATCAAGTTTTTGTGATGTTTTCTAATAGTTTGGCGCGTTGATCCTGTTTGCTCGGAGCGCGCAGAACTCTTTCTTATTAAAAAGAACTGTTTGATTATATGCAATCCCATTCTAATTTCAACTGATATACCAATCATATCGAGTACACGAGACCTGGATGCTTTGTTTGATCTTAATTAAGGTAGCTCAGTATTGGTATTGACATATTTTAATAATGAAATAATGATGGCAGCCAAGCTTGATTAAGAGCTTTATTTTCGATAGCGTATTTAAAATGGGATGAAATGTTTTCTGTGTGAGTCTGTTTCAAAGGTTGTTCTCAGGTTCTGTTATCGCGTTTCTGTTTTTTACGCTGATTAACCGGTGCAAAGATACAATTGGTGAACTAAGATAGCTTACCCATGCATGTTACGTCGTTGTGGGCCAGAAGTGAAGTTATTGATTTCTAGCTTGTTTCGTTGTTACTTCTCTCTTTAAAAATTAGTTTTTCTTTCCATTTGTATCGGTAAGTTTGAAGTCTAAACGCTCAGATAAAATACAGTTTTTTCATTGAACGATTTGATTGGACGTACTAATTGTGTTATTAAGACACGGTGTCAAATTAGCGAGAAATGATTTTCGCCATTTGAAATGAGAAGCGTAACCTGCTGGCCAAATTCAAATGAACGCAAGCCCTTTAGTGTTTAATTTTTGAGTCAGGAAGTTTATCATTTTACCTGGTTAAAATATTCACCTTTCATCGGTAATTTAGCGTTGTCTGTGTACCTTGACTTTTGAGAGGCAGTTATGAAATTACTCGTTGCTGGCAGTACGCATAAAATTTGGGATTGTCTTATTGAAGATAGCTAAATTTAAGTGAGTGCCTTTTGGAAGTCGTTTCTTAATTTTCTTTGTATCAACTTCAGTTACTTTGGTAGTGGCCTTTAATTTGGCATTGAGTTGTTATTCTTTAGTTCTGTAAAGTTACCAAGAAGGTCGATATTAACAGTGCTAAATTTGAGATCGAACGACAAGAAAAGGGTTGAAAAACCACGGTAATGTAAAGAACTTTTGTTAACATGTTTGAGGTCCGTTCAAGGGAACAGCTGACGTATAAAGGTGTCAAGAACCGAAGTTGCAGATTTAGTTTTTATTGCTTCGTGCGGATCTCGTTGATGAGCTTGTTCGTTGCTCGACATACATTATTCCTCCGAGAGCAAGTTCACCGCAACTTTACCCTTCTCATGAATAGCATTATGTTGGGTGTACATTATCTCGCTTGCCTCCGTTGCTGCTGGGCGGGACTGGCCCCTTGGGGGCCTAGGATAGGCATTAGGCTTAGCTTAGTAAAGGTTAGTCCATCCTGTGCCACGGAGACAGGCGCTTTCGGTAGGTGCTGTGTGGTAACCTCGGCTATTGACAGTCATACAGGACTTCTATCACACGTGTCCGTGTGCTTTCAACTTACTTCAGTGCTCAAACTTCTTCTTTATCTCCGCTTGGTCTTTCTTTCTTTTCGTTCTAACTTACAGTTTCTATGCGCAGGGTATCATGTGGACGAACATACCTTGTGCATAGAATCCACTTTCCCTTGTGAAAAAAGCAATGCTATGGAAACTGAGCCTTAATTAACACGTTAACTGAAGTTCAATACTCACTCAAATTTTAAGGCAATAGTGGTAAATTTTTTTTAATAATAATAAACATTTAACTGGATTGTACCTTCATTCAGTTTCAAGTATTTATGAAAATATAGTTTGTGACTACTGGTCGGTCAACAGCATTTCGGAGATTCCCTCCGTGACCACCGGCGGCTCACGTCGCGCTCAAAGCGTTAAACTTACTACTATTCTACAATACTGAGCGAAGTGTGAGAGGCGCTGAAGTGGAAATGCTGCAGGCCGCCCATGCTAGGCCAATAAAAGTTAAGCATCCATTGTTGAGTTCAAAATTTACAACGTCATCTCTCTTGAGGGAAGCAATTAACAAGTTTTGTTGGAAATATGAATATAAGTGTATCGTCGTGAAATAGTTATTTGACATTTTTCGGTTCTCTAATTGGTGTCATTTAGAAATACTTTTTATATGGGCCTAATATCTATCCATGTTATGAAGGTACAAAAAAAATCAGTACACCGATTCAGGTGAAAACCTCTGCACTAAAATATTTGGTGTACATTTTTAGATTTTGAAGCATTCTACCATGAAAAAGGCAGGCGGTCATGTGCATTTAATTAATTAGAACTCGGACAACTCTTGGTATATAAACACTTCATTTTAATCTTGGCTTTCTATTGACTTATGAGTTCTGCATTTTTCAATGTGAAACTCATGTAGGATTTTCCTACGTTAAAGATAAGATTAATTAGAAACTTCCTACTTGTCAAGCGGTTTGTGGCGCGTTATTTATTGAACAAAGTTTATGGCGCTACCATGCCCTTTCTTCTGTACATTGGGGGAGAGGGCAGGAGAGCAGATTACTCTTTGATGGTCTCCAGGTAGACTTTGGCAGCAAGAGGCATGGTATTTTCTCTACAGTTCCCTTTTTTCTTCTCGTAATTACCTGAATGTGTTGGTCTGTTCAATAAATAACACCCCTCAGGGGGATACAAACTATGTATTGTATCCATGAAAAATAGCGCTCCCAGGGGGAAAATGTGAGGTCCTTAGCTGAGAGTTAAGTAGGCCTTCTTTTTGTTGAAGTAAAAGGATTTCTGTTTTGTTACGGACCATCTTTTTTCGGTTTACTGCTGTCCTATTTTTTGACACCTCTGACTTCCTCCAACTTTTATCTTGTTTCATAACTTTCCTTCTTATCTTACTGTTTCTATGCGCACAGGATCCTTTGCGGGAACACCCATTGTGCATAGATTCCACGTTCCCTTAACTCCATACTGAATGGTGCCTTCATCCTTCCACTCTTTGAATATCTTTGATGTGGTAAAGGGAGGTTAAAACTAATTTAAAACCAGTCAATGAACAACTAGTTGCGTCTGGTGTTCAGGATGTGCAGCTGAACGAATAATCTGTGTGGCTACGAGTATCTTGACGCGCTCTCGAAATAGACATGAATTATCTTTCTCTAATTTTCAAAGATAGTATGCCGCTACCCTTGGCTGCGCATCGTGCTTAAAGTCTATTTTCTCAATAGATCACTAGGTACCTACTGCAGGGTCAAAGATTTGCTGTTTGTTGTTCTTTTGATAAAATTAATATCACTTGAATGGTAGGTGTTAGCTTTTTCTGTGCTGCTCTGGGAATATTACTCATGTAGGGGTAAATGCTTTTCAAACTGTTGTGTTGATCTGTGGCACTTAAGAAGTTTATTTTCATTCAATTCTACTACAATCCTTGCTAATTAGTTCACGATTTCTTGCTGTTCGTCTCTCCCATACTTGGACAAATTTACTGACTTCTAGGTGTGCTTGCGACTGTAAGTGCAACCTATGAGATGATGTTGATGCGAGAATGAAGAAGGTACAAGAAGCGAACTTATAGACTTCAAAATAATCTCAATCTGCCACAATAAACAACCATGGTGTATTTGCTTCGCGACGCGTGTCTCGACCATGCATGAGCGTTTGTGTCCGCTTGTTGATGGTATGCCTGTTGATGCATACTGTCTTGTCTCCACTCTTGTGAACACCTTAGTTATGGTTAGCAAAGCTAGAACTGACTTTTAATCTAACCTAATCTTTGTTTCACTGGGTTTCATTTCTTGTAATATGTGCCGAAATATTTCATTTTTTTACTAAAATAATAGAAGTAAGAGTATGAGCATGTCTATATACATAGCGCAGCATTCCGCGATTCAGAAACAAATCTACAGTTAAAAGCATATGTAAGTGTTGAGGAACCCTTCAGAATGAAACCGCGAAAAGCGAACCATTACGTAGAGAGAAACGACTCTATCTGTGGTTGCATCGATTCACGTCTGCCCATGTGCAGCAAATACTGAAATTCGTTGAGTTTCTTTACTGCCTTACTGGTAATTAAGAACCCGCGCAAAATTCAACTCCTGCAATCGATCATCAGACTATGTCGTGAAATTGGGGCCAAAATCCACTTTCACTCCGCCTTTTATCTTGTACAGTAAGAATAGTGTCGTCAGTCATGTGTAAATGTGAGCGGTCGTCCTGGTTGGGGGAAATGCGTCGCTCGATGTGTTTGTGTTAATATTTGCTATTATCAAACTTGGTATTTAGGGCGCGCGCGTTCACGTTGAAAGATCTTACCGGGCACCTCGCCAGGCCGTCGATAAGTGCATTATGCGGCGGTAAAAATATCTCAACGAGTCTTGCGCTGCTCTCTGCCGCGACCCCAACACGTATTTTGTCAAGCTAAATGCCACGTTTCACTTTGTAATGTCGCGTTTAATAAATTATTGAAGTGCTCGTTGATAGCGACCGAAAAAAATTACCCGTCATTTTAGCTCACAACTGAGCGAATCGGTCAAATTGGAAATTAGGTTTGGCCTTAGCTCTCCTTGGGAGTGAGGCCACTAGAGCCCCGCCCTGGGTGCTAGGCTGATGGTGTTGGTCCTCGTTAGTGTACTTTGGGGCAACTAGGGCTAGTTTGTGGAAAATGATACCCTAACCAGTAACCACACTCTAGAGAAACGGTTATAATGTTGATGGGCTTTGTTGTGTGCTTAAATTTGTTGTTAGGTAGGCCTTTTCTTTCATTCTTTACTTACCCGTTTCTGAAGATCGACGTACTGTGCAACCGATCTGAGGCACGTGTTTGACTTTTATTTTTTATTCTTGTTTCTACTGTTCGTCTCAGGAGACCCACCATCTTCTTGCCACCGTAGCGAGCTGTGCCGATCGAGACATCCAAATTTTGCTCCCCAGGGATGCCACTTGAACTTAATCTTCTTCGATTTTCCCTGGCATTTCCGTTGAACTGAACCAAAAAGGGGGTGAACTTGGAATGCAATGAGAATGACAGTCAAGTTACGGAAAACAGAGTTAATTGAGTATTGAAGGTCAGTGTTATGTAAGACCCTCGTCAGCAAAAAAGTGGGGCAAATTTGGCTAAAACGGCAGGACTCCGAAGCAAGTAGCGTTAGGGGCTGTAGAGCGATATCCTTCTAACGGCACATTGCATTTGGAAAATTACCATCAGCTTCAATTTCAGATTTTGTAAAAGTTTTGCAGTTTGTGGATACCCGTTCTTGTTGAAAACTGCTTGTAAAATGCCAGTTTGCGATCAACATGTTCATTACAAGCACTATTTTCATTTCATCGTAACTTGCCTTCGAGGATTTCGCATTTGTCATCAGAATATGATAAATATTGTGACGCGCACGTTCGTGCGCATTTTTAATTTAATGCGCTTCTTATGGATATGCTACGTTTTGCCAAGCTTTTTCGCTGTCGATGGTCTTGGAAAAAAAGCTCTCATAATCATGCTTTTCATTGTACCACGAGTTGCATCGCTCTTCAGGATGTCTCTGGTCGTCAACGTTCTGTTTTGTCAGGACATATTTACTACTTCGTTTAGTGATGAGTTTGTTGCTCAAGTGCAGCTGTGCCGACCGTGACACTCATTCTGACGTACTCATTTTTTTAGTACGTCATTCATCAGTCCGTAGTCATGATCTGTCAGTAGTCATGAACACTTGACTGCGGCAGGTAAAACTAAAGTTTAACATTCAACTCAAATTTAAAGGCAATTGCAGTAAACAATGTTGAAAATAGCAAACATTGAATGGATTGTGCCATTATTTAGCTTTGATTAAGTATTTCTGAAAATTGAGTTTGTGACCACTGGTCGGCCAAAAGTATTATGAAAATTCCCTTCGTGTGCCACCTGTGGCTCACGTCGCAGTCAAAGTATTAATCTATGTGCTAGGATCGTTTCTTCAATGTGTGTTACGTTTTTTAATTGTTACGAGCGCTCTGATGTTCATACTGATTTATAATTTTAAAATAATACATTTTGTGGAGTGACAGTAACGTCTTAACACTCGTCTTTTATCAAACTTCGATTTCTTTTCCTTAATCCCGGTTATTCAACGAACTTGGAGGAGTAAGGAGTTTTTCTAGGTTTAATTTATGTCTCGCAGGTCAGCACTATTGTGCGGTAGAATAGCTGAGAAAGTTATTTATTGTGGTTCTTGAATGGATCCTAAGGAAGGTACCTCTATCGTATCTTTGGGAATTAGTGCTCCCTTGGAGATTTGAACTTCTGAGCCTCATTTCTTGAAAAATTTCTAATATGGTTATGAACCATTTTTTTCGCTCTACTACTGCCCTGTGTATCAAGCTCTTCCATCTTTTTAAAATTTTATCTGGTTTTATGAACTTATTTCCTGACTTGCTGTTTCTTAACGCAGAGAGTTTTAGTGTGAGAATATACCTTGTGCATAGATTCCCCGTTTTCTTAAATTCTTATGAAATTCCGCCCCCGCGGGCGGGCGGGGGCGGTGGGCTAATGTCGGAGGCGGCGGTTCCATGCAAGTGAACCCAAACGAGCGTTTCACAACATCTGCTCATGTCTACGTATTTAAAAACTTACTAGCACTGTATTAACTGTGCATATTTTCATTGGAAGCTCGTCGCGTGAAAAGCAAGGACAACAAAATGGTGCAGATGTTTGAGGCCAAATATTTGATGAAGGACGTACATAAAATTACTGCTCATGCAAAAATATGGTGAAAACCGAGCAAGTTCTAATGAGGAACAGTAGAAAATTTGACGAAAATTTCGACGCAGCCTGAGTTAATAAAAGTACTTTTTTGCTTAGAATACTTACAATTGTTATTTAATGCACAAGTATCTGTATTGTGGTGCTAAGTGGCAAACTTATTTTTAGAATATTTTTTAGTACGTCGTGTAGAACTGGAAAGAAGGGAGTTCGCATGGGCTAGAATTGGTAGTTGGCTACGAACATTACGCTACACACGACAGGCATGACCATAACCTTCAAGTCAGATGCGAAACAAGCGACGATGGCAACACATGCGGCGTGAGAGCCCAAACGCGCTGAAAACAAGCCCCGGGTTTATGTTATGAAGACCTGCTAAGAATAACTACACCTTAGATTCAGTCCTTGTGGCTAAACTGCTGCTTCGCATGCCACGGCGTCAAACCATTTATAAAGAGGCCATAAAAGCGCCTCGCAGATTTTTGTACGTATGGATTTTATAGGGAAAATGTATCTTGACCTTTGAAATGAAATTAAACCAAAGGCTTGAAGTTCAAGACGTATTACAGGAAAGAAATGGAATCGTGTGGTGGAATATTTTATCTCGCATGTTGGCTAATTCTACAGCGCTAAGATTAATGATCCTAAAAAAGTTTTCCTAATATTCCTTACATGTTTTACATTTTTCCTCAGTATTCCTGTATGTCGTGAAACCTTGGTAAATTTCATTAACTGTAGAATTATCTATCATTACAGAATTCTTGCACTGTTATTAATCAGAGAAATCTTGTTAGTAGCTTCTATGTTTGTTTTCCGTTGTTACTCGATGCGTAAAATTCGCATATTTTGAAATTATATAAGGTATCCAAAATTTTGATTTCCATTCCATGTTGTCGTTATCAATATAGTTATTGTTGCTATTATCCATGCACATAAAAGACAATTTTACTCATTTGTAGATGCTAGCAACTAAAATTTTCCGACGATTGATTTAGTTGCTTACGTATTTATTCAAATCTTTGTTCTCTTTTCATATTGCACTTCGAGAACGGGAATAGCGCGTAGTTGCTTATGCGCATGTGTGTGTGTGATGTGCTGTATATTTTTGAAAATCGACTTGACATATGCGAGAAGGGAAGTACTATTTCATATTTTTGAAGATCATTTTTTTGTATAAATTATGTAACCAAATCTACTGTACATATCTATTCTTCTTCATGTTGAAGTTTGCTTTCTTTGGAAAAAAATGTTTTGGCTCATTAGTGCAGGAAACAGCTTTGGAATCAGAAACTTTATAATTGAATTTAGTTTTCAATCTATGTATAATTCGAGGAATTTCTAACAGAGATTGGCTTGGAGATGAAAATTTTTGATGTAAAGTTCGTCTTCGTATTTCAAGTAACTGCGCTGGGAAGATTTTTTGCGTAAGGAAAGTTGTCGGGTGTGAGCGACGTGCGGTCACACGAGAGCAGAGCGGGTCAAAAAAGGCAGCTGTGTGAAGCGGGAAGCTCTCGATGGCCAGCTCACTTTGCTACCTTCGGAGGAACATATCTGCTTTAAACACCGACGTTTTACTCCACACCCGACGAATGGTCTCTAGGGTTGATCTGCAGATGAGAGGTGTAACTAGTCAGTAAACAAGAGTCATCGATATTATACATTCAGCTTCATGTTTTTTCTTTAATAGTGAAATGACAATTTTCGTTGTCGGACAAAGCAAAGTTGACCGTGGCCGCTTGTCAAGTGAGACCTACCTAAAGCGAACGATGTATACTAATTATAAAAGAAATGACTTAAGGGTCAGGTTAATGTATTAGTCTGTCTTAGGGCAAGCAATGTATTGTTGGTCGCAATTGAATTGTTAGATGATCAATAAGAAGACTCAAACCTTGTACTTTCAGCTATTTTGTTATTTTTCTCATAAATAGAAAAACAGGTTGGGAAACATCAAACCAAAGGTAAAGTGCACTGATGAAGAATTTGTTCCGGGTCGTGGCTGACTGAACATAGGATTCGTGTCTCTTCGCTCGTTTGATTATGACAGTAATCGCAGGAACTTGCAACATAAATTTGACACTGATCTTCGTGCCCTCAACAAAAATACGAGGCAAACAAAATGTGCTGGTATTACACTTGATGATACTCCATAAGAATAGGTTGACAAATGACTCAATTGTTTGAAAATGAAAGAAGGAGTTAATGTTTTTCTAAAGGTCACAAGAACAGGAGAAGTAATCAGTCCTAACAATGTTCAGTGCTAGTGGGCTTTTGAACTAGAATCTCATTCACCAGTAATGAAACTGGACTACCCTAGCACACTCGTGCGCATGAAGACCAAGACTGCTTCTTCATGTAGCGTTTATTTGATTGCAATGTTGCTATTGACACAGATGTATGGGATCATAGTTTGAACAAGTTATCTCATCGTGATAGCGTATGGTTCGTATTCACTAAATTACCGTATATCATGTTTTGAGGTCCGTGTACTTGATTCGCGACGATAATAGGTACTTATTACCTATATATTGTTCATTTGTACCTTAATGACTATTTTCAGTATTGTCTGTTAGATGTCTTCCAGATCTGATTTACCGAGTGTTGGAAGCTAAATTGAAAAAGCAAGTCACGGAGCCATGAAACGGTTGATAGCATATCATTTCTGTAGCATAATGACGCTTGAACTCTTTTCTCAACTTTGGAAAAATGGTACAACAAATCATGCGTAATCAACGGTAGTCATGACTGAATTGAAACCCGTGTTGCGAACTCCAAGTTTCGTCCTAAATATTTCTCTATATTGTCTGTGACTGTTAAGGAGGCTTTTTTATTTTATTCCACCTTTTAAAACTTTGTTGCATTTTCACCTACGATTTTTTCTTGAATGATGGCGTCTGTTGGTCTCAGTGGTGCTTTCGAATGGACTGCTTCTATCAATATTTCTTTAGAACTTCTGAGCTTATCATGCGATTGGATTTGAAATTGAAAGCTTCATCAAAAGATGCACCTGTTCTGAGGTATCCACGGTAAAAACAATCGAGCTCTATGCTATGGTTCAGCGCTCCTTAGTGATTCTAGAATCCACGAGTTCTTTTCACCTACTTTATTTTTTAGTTTTGAACTTGAAAAGACATGTATAAAGCGCGGAACGCACATGTGTTGCCAGAGCCTTTTTTATGATAAATTAACCTATACGAATTCAAGTTTGTGAGGAACAAAACGAAAACCCGAAGCGCATGTATATGTGGCGTTTAGTGGCATCTTGAGTGACAATAACTTACAACACATATGCTGCATGAGAATGTAAAAATATTACTGGATACACTCAGTGCATTTTCGATGAATCTTCTGTGTTATAGATAATTAGTTCTACAACACTACATTTGCCATGTATGGTACTCTTTTTTTAAAGCAAACAAATTCTTAATTTTCGGCGTATTATAAGATGCAGAGTGTGGTGTTAAACCAGCTAAGATTGTAGTCAACGAATGTAACGTCCACTGTTCGGACCTCTCATGTTGTGCTGTCGCCTATAGTGTAAGAAGTCACGGTAATGCTTCTGTCAACATCCTATGAAATTATCCATCAAAATTGATCACTACCGTATTAGAGCCGTGCACAGCGAGTCGTGCTTCTATTCGGGGCTGGCGAGATGTGGTCCAGTAACAGCTCAGTTGGAACAAATCTTGCCCTAGCCACCTCCTGCTTGCATTACTAATTATATAATGAACTCATTTCTTCGTAAATTACGCTTGAAATTGAGTTTTATGTATCGTAAAATTATTATTTCTCTGTGTGCCTCGATTACACTTTGTTGAGAAGGCCAACATACTCTGTATAATTGATTGAATACAATTTTTAAATACCAATTTTAATAACACAATTCTGTCACGGTGATGTGAGCTAATGATGTTAGAAGACGTACATCTGTACATCTGTTTTCTCCTACCGTAGCGTAAGAAAAAGATGTAAAAACATACGATTACTTCCCCGAGAGTTTTATACGACTTATATGAACTTGAACATGTTTTTCGATTTATTTAACGTATTCATGAATTGATAGTGTTATTGAAAATGTGTCGATAGTAAAATAGTGAAAAAATCAATGTATGCAATTTTTCTTTCACATTTTAATGTTACTGTTTCCCTCAGGAATTAAAGTAATACTTGTTAATGTTGTTGCAGCTTCAACTTGATGTTTTATTTTTTTACGTTGTTCATAAAGATCTACGTTCATTGTTGTTCTGCATTAATTGTGAATTCCGGAATTGACTTGAGATTTGAGCGGTGAACTGATCGCTCAATCGCCAGTGAACTGATCGCAGTTGTTCCGAAAGCTCATTTTGATCTGATGAGCGTTTGGGAAATTTAGCGTTAAAATTTGTTTTGATGTTCGAATTCTTGAAATTCATGCGCTTTTTGTATTTTCCTGTCAAATTCTGAATTTCCTTCTCAAATCTGTAGTTGAACCGTATCTCTTCGCAACAGAATTACTTTACTACCATCGCCGGCATCACCTCTCTGGCTTTGCATCGCAAAAACTGCTCGGTCGGCAGTGCACGCAGCAAAAACCTCGTTCCAGGAGCGACCGAAAAACATGCCCCCGACTGGCCGCACTTAGTCGCCTCCAGCGGCTACCCCCGCTCCGCCCCTCGCTGCCGCTGCTCTCTCACTGTATCGCTCACAGTGCTAACCGTGACTGTCTTGGCCACGTGGCCTAACTTGTGCTTATGCTGCTCGTTTTATTGCTGCCAGTTCATGTCTTTCGTTTGAAGACCTATTGGCAATTAAGTTCTCGATTGTTTTGATCTCCCCGCCCTCCTTTATGTCACGTCTTGGAACCAGCTCGTAGGTTGATTGAGTATTTATAGGTTTTCACCATGCGCGGAAGCTCAGATTCATATTATTGTTGCTATCAGTTGTGGATTGGACGGTCAGCTAAGCTGGGCCACGACTTCACTACTTTCTCCCGCTAACGGAGAGCTTGGCGACGCTTAGTGGATACGTGCAGACGCTGTATGATCATGGAGGTTTTCGGCCACTGCCGCTGGAACCTTTGCAGGTCAAGTGGATGAGAATGTAAAAAATGATGTACACATTTCAATTCATACCGCCCGCCACGCTCATTGTTGTGTTCTACATAACGTTATTCCCTCGAGTCTAACTTCCTCATGGGGATTTCGAGTGACTAGGGTGCTATAAAATTCGCTGTCTTTGCTTCTTCGCTGTCTTTTCTTCCGTCCTTTTTTCCTAGTGCTTCTTAACATTCTGTATCCATGCACAGGATATCCTGTGTAGAAACATACCTTATGCATAGATTCCTTTTTTTTTACAATCCGTACTGAATGGTCCCTTCTCTTCAGTCTCTTGAGATCGACTTTGATATGGCTAGGAACCCTCGAACTAACTTGAATAATGACTAAATGCGTTTACGAGAAGATTCATGATTCGTTGGGTCATTTCTCTTGAATGAAAATGTTGGGTAAGCAGTTATTCATGTTCACCAATTTCTATTCCAGAGAGAGCCGTGCTAAAATGGAACTCGACAGTGCCAATGCCATGTTGCATTTAAGGGATGCCCTGAGCATCATCAGTGAGAGAACGCGCATAGAGACATAGAGATGGTACTTCTCCTTCCCAGTGTGGTTTTAAGGATTGTTGTTCCTGGAGGTTCACATTTCGGGAGTAACATGCACTATACAAAATTTGCCTGGGGTTCAATTATCATTTTTTTCATGATTTAATTTCGTACTTATAGAGATATCCGAGAAATATGCTCAAGTATCTTTATAATTGCATATTCATTGTTGTTATTCTTCAAATTTCTTCCAAATGCTAAAGCTATAAGTGAAACATCCTAAGCGGTTGATCAGTACATTTTCATCAAGTTAATTATAGTGCTAAAATAACGTTTTTTTCTCATTTATTTATTTCGCTTCCGATGAAAACTTTCATTTTGCATTGCAAGTAAATGCACTGCTGTAACCGCAACGCTTCGTGATACTGCAGTGTAAAGTTTTGAGGATAACTTTAATTTTTGTGTTTTGTCCTCTCATCCTGATCTCGTTTTCTGATTGTCATTGAGCTGTAAATTCAGCACGTGCAAGTTTTTGGCGTCGTTGCCCATTCGTTAGTATGGGACATGAGCTGCTTCATTTGGATTTGTACGAAGTGGGGTAGTACTTGGTTATTGTTCATATTTTATTTTGTATGTTGAAAAAATATTAAAGTAGCCTTTGTAGTAAAATTCGGATATTTATCATTTGTTTTGATTTAAAGAGTGCCATAACTGTTTACCTTCTGTATTTGATGATTTGGTCCTTGTGTAGATGTACAGTTATTTGATTTTGTGGTGTTGTTTTTTTTTTGCATAGTACGAGAGCCTGCTAGAGTGCGTTATTAAGATGGTGTCGCGAGTGTGCAGAGCCTTACATGCA
The DNA here is from genome assembly GCA_014220935.1 of Platorchestia sp. MABIK. NCBI lineage: Eukaryota > Metazoa > Arthropoda > Malacostraca > Amphipoda > Talitridae > Platorchestia > Platorchestia sp. MABIK. The sequence goes on along the minus strand of JACJUY010000188.1, from coordinate 178,001 downwards.
TTTGCTGAGGGACACGCACGTATGGCACAACTGATGCCGCGCATAACTCTTCAGTCTTGTGGGGGTTACCAAGCCTTAGGGCTTGACCTTGGATAGCTCGCTTTGGCGTGTCTTAACTGGAAAGTTTGTCGTTTTTTTTCGAACTTACGCGATCGTCTCATACTTATTTTCATTTGGTCTATCAATTTTTGGTTATAGAGGTTTCGCGCAAAAACGCACGGCTTTTTTAGTTTTTACATTTCTACTCGAAGAGAGGCAACAGAGTTCTTAATTTTAGGATATTCGTTTCTGCTCCGGGGCTTGTCTAAGCATTTTCTCGACTGATCACCTGCAAGAAATACTCGTTGCGGGCATCGTGCTAACTACTTGTCGACAGTATTGATTGTGAATGTGTGTTTATATGCATATATATATATAAATATATATATGTGTATGCATGTGTTTATATATGTGTGTGTATGCGTGTGTGTGTGTGTATATATATATATATATATATGTGTGTGTGTATGCATGTGTATATACATATGTATATATATGTATGCATATGTAAATACATACGCATGTATACATGTGTAAATACATATGTATATATATGTATGCATGTGTATATACATTATACATATGTATGTTCATATGTATGTATGCATGTGTATGTTCATATGTGTGTATATATGTGTATGTACATATGTATGCATGTGTATATACATATGTATGTATATACGTACGTATACGTATTAATTAGATTTACTTTTTTATTTTGGGCCTTTGTCCCAAGGCTGACAGAAGTGTCACCCCAGCGCTTTGCCATGCAAGCGATCCGCTGCTGCTCTCGTCTGCTCTCACATCTCATGGCAGTAGCGTTGCTGGCCAAAGCACCGTCTCCAACGTGTGCACTCAAGTCATTCAGCGTGCAGACTCCTGGCTCACTGCTCATTTTTTCAGCAGTGATCGTTTTCCCTAAGGCCATGTTCATACCTGCCGTCTCATACTTGCCTGCCTGTGTGCACGCGATGTGCATGGCGTACAATCACTGTATGGACACAGTCTCGAGTGGTCGCTCTCGTATTTTCTCTCGCAAGTTGCACGGGCCTCATGTGACTTCTCAGTTTGGTTTTTCACAGCTTAATAAGTTTGACAGTTGTTTTTTCTGAGTGAAGTTTTTATGAGAATTCGGTTTTGTATTGCACGATCTTGTGCATCTTGCTTCTAGCTGCTTTATCTGTGTTCAGAGGATTTGTGACACCGCCATCTGTTCAGTGCTGTTTCGACCATTAGGTTTTTCCTGCTAGATTTTTCCGGTATCATTGAATCGTCTAGAATATGAGAGTAACTCGCAAGCGAAATTGAGTCAACTCCTTGAGTAAATAATGGTGAATTTTTGGTAATTATTCAAGTTCCAAGAATTTGTTTAGTTACCCGAATCGTGAATGGTTTGAAAAGTTTCGATTGCGCAATGATTAATTACCCTTGTCCTGTGGTTGATTAATAAACATCGTGTGTCATTAGAGTTTTTCCATTCAGCAAGTTATAAATAGCTCATCATTAAATTTTCAATGTTTCTCCATACGTCTTGCACGAAACTTGAATTATCACGAGTGGTTGATGCGGCGTGGTGCAGTTGTGGTGGGAGTGGATCATTCTTCGGGTCTTGTCAGTAAAAAGCTGCTGCGGGGCAGAACCCTCCTGGTCATAGTAACTCCTGCAGCAACGTTTTTCCTCCGTCTAAGCTGATCTGGTTCTGCTTCGGTACCAGTTCTATGAGAGACGCTGCCAAGGCGACACCAAGTCTTGCACAAGTCCATCGCTTATACTATTCCATTCTCTTAGTGTAAACTATTCGCCTTATTTCTTGTGCTAGTGTTAAGGAATTGGTGACATTTTCGTGCAACTGAAGATTCATGTTTGCAGGTGTTCGTTTTGTGGGCGTTCTGTGTTATTGTGTCAAAGCGACGTTTTGTGACGGCATTGACATCAATTATTTGCGTACTGGATGCTAGACCGAAGGTGTGCGTTTGTTTTCTCAGTTGTCCGCTATCGACAAATACGTTTGGGATTTTAAGGATTTTGAATTTTGAAGAAATGGCAGCTCAAGCCGTTACCATGGCTCAGCCTTGGGTGTTGGATGCTTACCACGATCTCGTGGCGGCTTCTTTGGTTACACCTGCAGTTGGTCCACATCCTTCTCTACCTTCACCGCACATGCCCCAACAGCCTCCTCCGTCACATGCTGCTACAGCTGCTGTTCCGCCACCACCGTCTATGCCTCATCCTCACCATCATCTTATGGGCACTCCACTCACTTCGACAATTTCCATTGCGTCTCCCATAGCCTCTCCTCTTAGTCCAGCTCTCCCTCTCGGCTCTCCAATGATGCCGCTAGGCACCACAGATCCTCTCACGAGCATCCCTGCTTGGGGTAACTGGGATACGCTAGTGGCCACCACCGCTGCGGGTCTTCCGCCTTCCACTGTTCCATGTCACCCTGAGGGCTTCTATTATGTTGATCCTGCTTGGTTCGGGTGAGTTTTGTTTCGTGTGCAACGATTGGTGATGTGTGCCATTGTATTGACATAGGTACTGTGCTAAATGGTGTCTACCTCTCTTTTGAACGTCTTTGTTGAGGTTAGAGAGGGCTTAACTAACATCTAATCTGACATAGGTAATGGTCTGAACAGGCCGATTTTTATGATTGAGTTATGGAGTTTTTGGTATCCTTTTAAATAACTGAGATGGTTGTGAATTTTTTGGTGTTTCAATGTATCTGGTGAACATTGAGTTACGGTATAAGTTGTACATTCTCTAAAACTGAACACTGCTTCATAATTTTGCAACAACTGAACAAAGCATTTGTTGCTGCACTTGATCCGGTGAACCGATGTTGAAGCATATCTGCTTTACCCTTATCCTCTCAGATGTGGCCGATGTATCAATGCAGAAGAAATCTGCTCGGATGTGATCTTTCTTTGCTTCTAAAATATTTTGTTTTCTGTGGCAAGGTAATCTGTGACTCGAGGGCTGACCTCTGAAAATAAATTAGACAAGAATGGTATGAGTAGTGCTCATCTGCTTGATAATGAGAATGCTCTTTGCTGTTTACAATTAATTCTTTTAGTGCAGAATATAATTTTATTATGTGAACAAGGAACTGTTGAAAGACGACCGAACTTTTTCCTGCGGACCTAGGAATGTGTCGTACGACTTGTGACGGTTGTTTGACGGCAAATCAAAAGTAAGGGTTCAATAAAACGAATGGAATGTTGAGATAATGAAACGAAGCCTCTAGAGACATTGGGAAGGCAATACGTCTGAATTAATTGTGTTTGTCTATCTATCTTATGCCATGGAGACTAACGACCTCCAAAAGGGGAAACTGTTAGTAGAAACCCCTGAGGTAAGGACTACTTTTGTATCTTTGGGAATTTCCAGTCCAAGGATGTGAGGTCCCGAGCTGAGAGTTAGATGAGCCTTTTTTGTTGAAATAAATTTTTTTCTCCAGGACCGTTTTTTTTACCATGCAGTTTTTCAGCGCTTCTGATTTTCTTCTTCAACTTTTATTTTGTTTCATAACCTTGTTTTCCAACTTTTGGTTTTATGTATGTGCAGGGGATCTTGTAAGCGAACGCATCTTGTATTTGGATTACCCGGTCCTTCAACTCCATGCCAAATGGTTCAGTTCTTTTTTCTTCTTTGGAACACCTGTGCTGTGGTTAGGAAGGCTTAAACTAACTGACTACCTAATCTTATCTCGAGTAGAAAGAGGAAGGCAAATGTCAACGTTTGGCATTATTACTGAAGTAGGAATGTTTTCTTGTTTTCCTGACGCGTCAGTTTATACACTCGTCAGACAATACAGTAGAATTCCTGACAACCGGACTCGTACATATCCTTATATCAAGTTTTTCCGGTTGTCAAGTCACCCGCATGAAGATTGGAAAATTAAAGATTTCTTGAGATGTAAATTACTTTATGGCAGGTAAAGTTTGTAGAAAAATTACAAACTTAGGAATAATTGCAAGAATTGCATGTTCACATTGAAAAACGAAACATCATGTTTGTGGTTAGATTAAACCAAGAAATAACACATGCTAAATTAATGTTTCTACGACTGTAATAAATATGAGCTTCATTTTACTGTTAGTAATGTTACGTTAGTTTTTATTATTCATCTGTATTATCGTTCATCGCCTCCTTGGAAACATGGTAAACAATGCGAATAATAATCAATGTTTGTCCGGTTGTCAGGAACTTTACTGTACTATGCAAGTCTTTTTAGTATATTTCTTGAATTTGACGTTATTTATGAAAATGAGTATACGTGTTAGTAATAACTTTTCTTTAACATCTATTAAATACCGTAGGAAATGAGGTTTTAGTAATTACATATTTTGTTATTTTTTGCACTTTTAAATTTTGGGGTCGTCAGTATTGAGTGTCGATTTTAAGATGAAAAAACACTAATTTTGAATGAAATGTTGCTGGAAAACTAGAAATTTGAGGAGAATATCGTAACTTAGAGACATGAAATGCAAAAATGGTCAAACTCTTAGTTGGTGATTAGATGATTTCAGATAATGGAACTTGAAAAGAGTCACCCCTCAGGGGGATACAACTATTGTATCTATGGGAATTAGCACTCCCAGGGGGAAAAAGTGTGAGGGCCCGAGCTGAGAGTTAAGTAGGCCTTCTTTTTGAAGTGAAATGTTTTTTGTTATGTTAAGGACCACCTTTTTCGGTTCACTGCTGTCCTGTTTTTCAGCACCTCTGACTCTTTTCTTCAATTTTTATCGTATTTCATGAACTTCTTTCTCAACTTACTGTTTCTATGCCCCTTCTGCATAGATTCCTCATTCTCTTATCTCCGTATGTCGTAGCCTTCTTTTCTTTTCCAATCAATTATACAGTTATTTCTACTTCATCAGTCGTTTCAAGGTTGACCTTCAAATTTACGGTTTATTTCAGCAGGATATATTAAACACAAATCTTAGTACGGCCATACATTTACTGTTTTAACGAAGGGTGAACACACATATGACAAGAGATTGATGAAACTAGCAAATATCGAGGATGATAAAATAATGGACAATCCCAAAGAACTTAACTTGGAGTACGCAGCGATGGTGACGAATTAAAGGTCTAGTAATTACGTTAAATCGGATATGTCGATATGAAGTTACACAGAGATTACGTAGACTCTCACTCAGAGTGCCGGCTGAGTTTTAAATTAACAAGTCAAAAGGTGGCACTAACAGACCTTTACAAGAGGAAATCTCGTACTATAATGAATGCTACCTAACAGTCAACGTATCCTTAAATACCCGCAGTGACTGCTGCAGCCTCTGGAGATTCGTTGGCAGCGCTCAACCGTCGAAGGGTTCTGAGCACTTTTTCTCTGTCGCCTTCCCTATGCGGAGCTTGCTTTTCTCGTTGACTTATTACCCACCGATCGGGCGTAAGGTCCACGTTCCGCCGTTCACTCTTTTGGTGGTGGAATTTCACAGTTTGTACCTAAGTACATAACACATACTAAATGGTGCCTTCCTCCTTCCTCTCTTCGATCCGCTATTTTTTGTAGCGGTTAGGAAGGCTTGAACTAACTTATAATTTAATCTAACTTGAAAAGGGTCAACCGAACAATTGACAATATACATTGCACTAGGAAAATTAGTATCGATGACGGCAAATCAACGTGATCGAAAATCCAGTGACTACACTAAAAATTTCTCTTTAATGCTGTAAGGTTATAATCTTAAGAAGCAAGGGCAAAGGGTGACTTAAGTGTCATATGACACGCGTTGCAGAATTAGAAGGAATGTCGGAAATGTGAAGAAATCTAAAGCTAAACTTCCTACAACGAAAAAATAATAGAATTTTGTGGGCCAAGAAACATCTGACAGTTGAATTTTCGAAAGTGATATTCACAGAGAAGTGAAGGGCTACTGTGGGTGCTCCCGATGGTTGGCCAGAAAGTTTGATGTAAGATAACCACAATATTCTTTGTAGACTTGACGCGAGCAGGGAGGCGAAGGTGTGATGTTCTGAGCTGCATTTGAATGTGTGAATCTATGTCACATAGGTTCTAGAAGTTAACATGAATTCAGGTCATATGCAGATTTTTCAAATAACCATTTCATCCTGTGGTACCTGTTGCAAACAAGTATTTTCAATCACAAGTTCATTTTCATTTGTGATAATACTCCTAGCCGTGCTTCAAGACTCCCAAAGAGACATTTAGGCATCAAAAGTGTTATTGAACGATTGAGTGGCCTCTGTCGTCATTGTATATCAAGCAATTGCATGAAGTCTCAAGTACATACATGAGAAGGTGTGAACTTCCCTGCTGAAGGTCAGGTTTGCCTTCCTCAGTTGTTGAAATAAAATAGGTGTTTTTTTTTGTTACGAACCTTTTTTTCCAGGTTCACAATACTTTTTCCCGCTGTTTATTGCTTTCTTTAATTTTTTTCTTACTCTATTACATTCTTTTAATCTTGACGTTTTTATACATTGGATGTAGTGACACACGTCGTGGATAGATTTCCCGTGATCTCAATTTTATACCAAGCATTCCTTTTCTCTCTCTTAGGAACTCCTTTGTTGCAGTTAAGGGGAATTCCTACCTTTTTGGGCTCAAAACGGTCGTATTTCGTTTTTTACATAGCTTAGTGCTGTGAAAATCTCACGTCGCTAGCTGCTATGATTGTGACGGTACACCCCCTAGAAGTGGGGTGGTGGAAGCTTTTTGCACCATTTCAAAACTTAAATTTGCGTTTTCTCAACATGTAACTTATTGACCTTCAAATCCCGAAGGCTTCTACAGTTTTCAACGTAGAAACGTGATATTAGTCTCATTCGACGCAGGAATATAGTATAAATAAGAAAATGCCCCGGGAAATTGATTTAAATTGAAAAAAAAAAAATTCATGGGTAAAATGACCTTTTTTTTAAAGTCAGCAAACATTTTTTTCCAGAATGTTAATTTTTTTTTCTAATTCAAAATTCAATAAACCCGAGGCAGTTTTTGGTTTTCACAGTCATTTTGCGTCGCACGAAATCAAAATAACGCTTCTAGGTTGAAAACTTCAAAAGCCTTAGGGATTTGCACAAGTTTATGTATTTTTTTTATAGCGCAATAACTTTATGATATTGTGAAAATCAAAATTTTTTTGGACAAAAATCTGCTCAGAATCTTATTTTCCATATCACCATGAATTTTCATTTTCTAGCTGCCAGAGAAATCAAGATATGTTGGTTTGAATTTTGAAAAGCTCCCAAGGGTAAGAATTCCCCTTGAGGAGGCTAAAACTAACTTGTGATCATTGGAATATCATCAAATCTGTGACGTCTGACGGTGAGCACAAGCAAAGATCAACTGTGGTCCAAGAAGTTGCAGAAGCGCTCCGTTATCTTGAAATTGACTGCATCAATGTATGACCGTGTTGTTTGAGTGCTTGAGGGAGGAGGATGACTATTTTTGCGGTATGTCGAGACAGTTCATACTTTGATGCATCACTAGAATGGCTCTAAGTAGCTTTTCGCTCGTATCTTGGTGTTGCATGCATTTATCAGTCAGTATACCTACGAAATCAACGCTTGTCGGTTGTTTCCAGAGCTAATCACGGATTTTGTCCAGCCAAATACGGGTTGATATTGTGAGTTAGCTTTTATAGCTATGTTAGGTTACTCCACGTAGTTTTAGTCCGTTCTTTTTCCCACGCGTTTAGAGAGGCAAGGTTTTTGTTCAACCTATCAAATTACAGGTTGCATTATGCCTTATCCATTTTGTGTTCATTGCGTTTGCATGCTCGCTCTTTCTTACGTGTAAAACAGTACAAATGTATAGCGATGCTATCTCACACGTAACATGAAGTCAACACCTCGTACTTGTGTGGCGTGTGTGATAGAAATGCGTGAGGAGGAGGGATGGCAAGGTTCATTTTCTTTTGAATAGTTCTCTAACGAGAAGTCTATAATACTTTCAGTTTCTGTATTGCACGTTAACTGCGGCGCTACCCACTGGTGCGGTGGTCTCTGAGGTTGTGACTTTATTTTCCTCATGGGGCCTAGGGAGGTGGAATGTCGGTGGTGAAGAGGTTTTTGTTTCACCTGTGGTAAAATAGAATCAACTTTAAACTATTAATTTAAATTAAAATTCTTCAATTTGATAGTTGAAAATTAAGAATAACGGAAGGAAGACGTGAGGATCCCAGCTGAAAGTTCGGCGGGCTGTTTTTTTGAAATATAGAGTTATGGTTTTGTTACGGTCCATTTATTTAGGTCACTGCTGTCCTGTTTTTGCAGCATCTATTGCTCTCTTCAACTTTCATCTTGTTTTATTTTTTCTTCCTTAACCTACTGTTTCTATGCGTTGAGAATCTTGTGTGGAAACACAACTTGTGCATAGATTACCCGTTCCTTCAACTCCATACTAATTGATGTTTTCCTCCTTTCTCTCTTCGGAACACCTTCATGATGATAAGGGAGGCTTGAACTATCTTTTCTTTCTAGTCAAATCTGTTGAAATTTTATGTCTGGGATGCAAAAATATTTGGTCATCACGTATTAGTGCCTTTGATTTCATGAATGCAAATATTGCTTTATTGAAGTAGACTCTTTGGCCGATGAAAAATGTGTACACACGTTGAATTCTTATTTATTTTTACGAGGAATTCGAACCGCTTTGCAGTATGCGCCAGCACATGACCAGTTGCCGTTAATGTGCTAGGGACTGCGGGAAAGAAAGTATCAATTGAAAGACGTCCAGGCTCGGCTTCACTCCTCACTTCATTGCTGTTGAGGTGCAGGTTACAGAAGCGGGGATTTGATGATGACGTGGCAGCGGTGCACTAGCGAGAGGAGGTACTGTAGCAAAAACTAGCGCTGTTTTTTTACTTAAATTTGATACGGTTTTTTGTCGGTGTGTTTCATGAATTCTCCATTTGAATTTCGTCCAATTTCTCCTCTATCTCTCCCTTACGTTTAGTATAGGCCTCCATTCTTAAGCATACTTAAGCATTCAGTTGATATGTCAAAAAACTTTTTTTCTGGAAATATGAACACGATTTATTCTGGGAATAGAAAATGGATATGCTGAAGTTTCATGTGGATTTTATTTAAGGAAACATTCTTAGTAATAATTGAAATCATCTTCTGTGGGAAAATATTAATCTATCCTAAAGGATAGATTTTAATTGAATCTTGATAATATGGATTTGCACTTAATTTGGGCTGATCACTCGTGGGCTGCAAAGAACGAGCTATTGAAACTTGTACCGAATGAAGCTCCAGGAAATGACAAGCCACTTTAGAAGCGTACCTGCGAGTTGAATCGCATCAATCATCAACTCAGCCGCAATTATATTGAAGACAATTACCTTAGGAGAATTGGTGGTGAAAAAATGTTCTCTGTAATATCTTGACTTCAATTGTATAATTTGGCTTTGATTGTACATTTTTGCGATTTCCCTCATTTTTTTTCTTGTTGTTGGGGAGACTGGCGATGCAAGCGACGAAACTCATTCCCGAGTGTTTTAATGCTCAATATCTGCGTTCTTCACATTTTTATTTTTTGCTTAAGTGCGATAGTTCCTCTGATTTACAACACACTGGTAAAACCAGCGGAGACTTCTGTGTTCAATTAGACCAAGTAAATGGTATTTAAATAATCATAAACTTACCTTCAAACATGACTATTGCTAGGCTCATGACCTCTCAGGAGAATACAACTCTTGTATTTACGGGAATTAGTACTCCCAGGGGGAAAATGTGTGAGGGCCCGAGCAGACAGGTAAGTTTTCTTTTTGTAGAAAAAAATGTTTTTTGCCATGTTAACGACCACCTTTTTCCGGTTCACTGCTACCCAGTCTTTCAGAACCTACTTCTTTCTTCTTCAACTATTATCTTGTTTCTTTAACTTCTTTTTCAACCTACTGTTTTTATGCCCCTTCTGCATAGATTTCGCTTTCCCTTATCTCTACACTAAATAGTGCATTCTTCCTTCCTCTCTTTGGGAAGTTATTTTGCGGTTAGGGATACTTAAACTAACATCTAATCTTCAACTTTCAGCTGCACAACTGACTCAGTTCTCGTGGGTTTGGCCGAAATAACAAAAAATGTTCATGTTCTGGTAAATACTTACTCATAACCTGAATTAAACTTTCGTGGCAAACTTTAAAACTCGTCACAAAATGAGTCCGAGGGATGATACAGACAAGGTTTAAGTTTCACTAGTATATTTCGAAGTGTAGTAGAAGTTCATCGTTTCTTGTTATTTTTACAAGGAGTAATGGCCTTGTTTCATCTTTTTAAATCAAATCTTAGTCAAATATTCATCTTCATTATTAGATATCGGAGTGAGTCAGAACGTTCGTGCACAATCGTGTAATAAATTATCGAAAAGTTTAGAAAGTTTTCATGGCAAGAGGTAGTGTTGTTTTTCTTTGGAAAGACTGGGCGACTCACTCGTGCAGTGCTGGCCGTGTCGGATCGTGCGAGCCGAGTAGTACCAACGAGGAGGTCGGGCTTTTCTGTCGAATTACGTCTAGTTCTGTCTATTTGATTATAAAATTGAATTCAATACGTGAGAAGGCATGATATCAATGTTTTCAGTATATTATCATGCCCCTTTCCATTGATCATATCCTTCATAAGACAAGGCAATTTCGTATGCTAGAGCGTACCGTTGTGCATTTGGCAAACTCTGATGGTGAAGAAGAAACTTCCTTCATAGCTCCTTACATTATGAGTCTGATACTTTTTCCGGTGTTGTTGAAATACTGGCATCTAATTCGACGATATGTTGACTAGAGAATGTTTCTCAAGGCAGGCTTTGCATTAAACTCTTCAGTTAACTTCGCACTACATCGTCAAATTCAATTTTTGCAGAAGCTAGCTCGCTGCATTGAGTGCGATACGTTGCAGACTGTAAGATTATTTCATGGTCTTAGGCACCACTTTTTCTTCTTGCAGTGCTCGCTTTTAAGCCCTCTGCGAAGGTCGAGATGTTTTTGATCTATTTGAAAAAATGACGGCACACATGGAGACTTCAGCTGGCCTTCGGCAGTGAAGTGTGCAGTCTACGTTTATTACTATTTGGGATTTTTCCCCGAAGGTGAACTTAAACAAAAAATTTTTTTCAGCATGCTGACCCCGTGCTTACGATTGTTCCATTTCGCTGGCCCATTGTAAGTTTTTTGTCCGTGAGAGCAAGTTAAGAAGTGAATTTATCCTGCGCTTTAACATTACGGCTGCAAAATTGAGCATGTCATCCACCAAAAGCACATTGACAGTCATGAACGTTAAATATCGAATAAGCCTAGTCGAAGTTATAGGGGGATCTGCTGTTATAATTGGGTTTAAGCATCCCTAACCACATCGAAACTATTTTCTGAAGAGGAAAGAGGAAGGCAACTTTTGATATGGAATAAAAGTGAACGGAAAATCTGCACTACAAATCTGCAGAAAATAATTCACCTGTCACTGAATTAGGTAACAATGAGGCAAATTGATGGCAACAATCATCAGGCGTTCGTGGGAGATCCTGATTAACTGTTTCGGTATGTGTAGTCGTCAATACACGTTTGACTGAATTAGCTGAAATGTATCTTTTTTATATATCTTGTGCATTTTAGCCCCTTCATTGAATTTATTTTTTGAATATATTAATTACCTGCGTTCTATGCCGGCAGATTTCTGGATTGGAACAACCAAACTTGTGACCCTCAGGGCGTCCATTGATTTTTTTTTTGGAGAAAATTGGCTCATAGATAGCGTCAAAAGCAATCATACGTCTCTAGTGATTTCTTCTAAAAAAAAAACGATGTACCAAATTTTAAATGTTCATTGATAGTTTGGGGTCAGGATAAAGCTTAAACGATACACGCTAGTGAAAAGACGGTATGGTAACTTCAATTTTGATGGACCCATTTAGAGTATTGAATTGTCTACTTTGTCGTGATCATCGATAAAATTGCAGTGAACTAAACGCGGATGCTCCAGTGGTTTTCATTTTATTTGAATTTACTCTAATAAAGTATTATAGCCTTATTATATCCGCATGGATGATTATTCGTATGTTGTCACGTACTGGATTGTTAGGTTTCGAGTTCAGTCAGTTAAACTTGCTTGGAATAGTTTGCGCCAGAGAATTTTGCTTTCTATTGCGGCAAACTTCCATGCTTTGTGGGATGTGTGGAAACGTTCAACAAAAAAAATGTTCATTTTTCTTGGCGAAGTGCGTGGAAGTTTGGCGTGGGCTGGTTCCTGTGAGAGCAAACAAAAGGAGTTCGACTGTGGTGGCCGTTTAAAGGTGTCCTCCAGCGCCAGCTTCCGAATCCGATATTCAGGAGATTTCCGACGGCCTTTTTTTGCGTTGGACGCCATGCGATCGCGCACATTCATTGGAACGACCTTTTAGCGGGGATCTTTCTGGTCTCATTTCGAGAGATAAATGTCTCTCTCTCAACTAGTGGATCCGAGACAATTTCTTAGTTGGATGCAGTTCCAAACATTTTTCAACAAAAAACACTATTCAATGGCTCTCTTTGAAAGCGCTTTCTCAATGCCGATTGTTTGCTGAAAATCTTCAACAATTACACCATTGTCAGATCATACATAACCAACTTCATTGAACCTCTGCCAATTTCATTCAAATTGTACTAATGAATGACAATCCAGTAAGATTTAAACTGTAAAGAACTTGGGTATTTTCTGTGGGTTTATAATATCGGGGCAATTAAGTTCACTCAAACTGCATCAAACAACGAGGTTTGAAGGCAATAATTCTGGTCCTGTGGGTGTTTCTTTCCTGCTGGTTTGCATCGCTCGTCAAACATTTCGATTTTCAAAAAAGTGTCCCAAGTTGGAGTAATGGTCATTGTTTTTAGTTCTTACACTTTCCTCGTACGCCGGCGCAGTGCAGTTACTGCGATGAGGGAGCTTTAAGAGAGTCGTCTCCGATGTGTATATTTTTTATATAAATTATCCGAAACCTTCCTAATCTAACTTAACCCAACCTATTCTAACGTGAACCGATCTTCCACGTTTTGGCGTTACACAAACTTCAAAAAGTGTAGATTACACGCCCGGATGGCCTCGTAAATCCCATCATTGAGACGGTCATATGCACGAACGTAAGTATCGCTGCGGCAGTAAAGAAGAGTATTTAACCAGTGAAATTTCCCGAAAAGGAACTCTGAGCTCTACAAGAGGGAACTATATTCATCACAGTGCTTATAACATGGATATCCAAATCTCTGAAAAAATCCGCTGTAAAGCTTGTATCTAACCCGTTCGATCTCGGTTGCTATTAGGGTTTGCAATCCCGGGACAAAATGAAATTCCCGCGATTTCAGTAAGACGATCCCGGGAATTCTCGGGATCCCGGGATTTCTTTATACTTTACGTTTATGCTATTGTCATTTTTTGCCCATGCCATTCACAGTATTTGGCGATTTAGTGAGCGAAAAACCTTTATCTGAGAAGGATTCTCTAATGAATTCACTCTTTGTAACTGTATTTACTGACACGCCATCAACTGTTACAAGCTTGGTCACTTGTTCTTCCGGAGTAGTTTGATGTACCTTAACGAAACTTGTTAATTTTGTTTGTTTAGGTTTAGTGCTTTCACTACTGCTCTCCCTTGCATGAGGGCGCTTTGTTCTAATACGAGTTATTTTTTCTCACCGACTAGTTGACGAAGCTGGGTCTACAGTTTCAGGCTTCACTATGTTGTGTTTACTCTTAAGGTGGCGTGACAAACCACTGGTAGACCAGCCTTAACAAAGTCAACTCTTGCCGCACTTTACACACTTTGCACTTTCTCCAGTTGCATCTTTAACATAGGATCGCCCCCACAAAGGCTTTAGTTTCTACAACATCGGCCATTGCCATCGTATCTATTACAGTCTATTCTTCATTACCTGCAAAACCAAACTACAAAATATATTCTGATGCAATAGTTGAACTATATTATGAGACAGTGGTGACTACTGATGTAAATTGCAATAATATTAAAACACTAAAAGTCAAATTTCGAGCTCTCTAATTTATTAATCAAATTAAACAGCATGATTTCAAGTTATTTTCACACTAATATATTGAAATATGTATACCATTTAGAATTACTGGGAAAAGAGAAATTCCGGACCGGGAAATTTCAGCCCCAAATCTTTCGGGATCCCGGGATGCAAACCCTAGTTCCTATAGCGCTACTTTTACGTCTCGTTATGCGCATTTTCCTCCTCGACAGGCTCCAGACGTTTTCTTCAGCGTTAATAATCTTAATTTTTTCCCTTGTATTGTATTTCTTAGTTGTATGAAGAATTTTTAACATGCAACATATTGTAGGCAGCCCTCAATAAATTTTGATATTTTTATGTGTCTATAAGTGAACTCTTTTAATTTTTATTGGAAACACCGGTAGGAGACGTCGGTTCCTAGCACTCGCCTACGGCATTTGGGTTACCCTCAGAACAGTTGGATCGCAGAACCAAAAGATGTTCTATTCTATTTTGAGTTTTTTTATCTACACCCCTCAGGGGGATGCTAATATTGCATTTATGGGGATTAGCACTCCTAGGAGGAAAATGTGTGAGGTCTTGAGCTGAGAGTTAGGTAGACCTTCTTTTTGTTGAAATAAAATGTTTTTTGCTATGTTAATCACCACCTGTTTTTGGTTCACTGTTGTGCTGTTTTTCAGCACCTACTACTTTCTTCTTCAACTTTTATCTTGTTTCATGAACTTCTTTCCCAACTTACTGCTTCTATGCCCCTTCTGCACAGCTTCTCATTCCCTTATCTCCATACTAAATGGTGCCTTCCTCCTCCCTCTCTTCGATCCGCTATTTTTTTTTTAGCGGTTAGGGAGGCTTAAACTAACAAATAATCTAATCTGTGAATGGTTACGTTTCATTGCAGTCCTCAGAAGTTGTCTCTATGGCTAATTTTCATAGAAACAGCTATTGTATTAATGGAAATTAGCAATCGTAATGGAAAATATGAGCTTCCAAGCTGGAAGTTGTGTAGGCATTTTTTTTTTGTTGAAATGATAGTTTTATGTTACGGAACAATTTTTTTTTGGTTCACTGCTCTCCTGTTTTTCAGCGCTAAGCTACTTTCTTCTTTAATTTCATTTTGTTTCGTACTTTTACTTCCTAGCTTGCTATTTCTGTGCGCCTGGGTTCTTTGTGTTGGAACACACCATGTGCATAGATCCCTAAACTTCATACCAAATTTTAGAAAAGTTTTAGTTAAATTTAGTGTAAACAAGTTTTAGTTTCAGTGTTTTTGGGGATGATGTGACGATCGTCGCAATCTGCGTCCATATGAATCATTCCTATTCAACGTCAAGTCATGCGGGTATAGACGCTATAATGCATTGCGTATCGAAATCTTTGTCGATGCCATTCGACACAACCCTTGGGTTCATTTTAAATTCGCAATTTATATACGTGTAGCTCATGGGTTTTTCACGCCCTCGTAGACTGGGTGAGGATAGGTTAGTATCATTAATTATTTTTGTAAATATTGGTAGTATTGAGATGGTCAGTAATCTTTTCTTCGAAAATTAAAGAAGTTATTTATGAGGTGGACTGTATCAGTCAAGGTAGTTTTTCAATCCGCTGCTGCGGTATCGGATGTGAGAGTTTATATTTTACACGATCCGTATTATGTTTGTTATATATTTTTAATGAGGTACTTGCTATCCACTGCCAGCAGTCTCCAATGATATCCGTACTGAAATAATTACATTATCCATTTAGTAAATGATGTGATTAAATAGTTCATTTCGGTTATCACAATTGACTGCTGATATTTGGTAAGCGTGCCGAGTACATATATAAAGCCGTATTTTCATGGCAACCCCTCATCCGTCCCCTCATTCGTCCACTTTCAGTTTCGTATCATTTTCACATTTTTGTCTCTTTTCCATTCTTCACTCTCACTTTTCCTAACTTATGATGGAAATTAACACATGAAACAACACTTATTTCACAAGTTTAAACTGATGAACACTGACTACTTTGTATCACAAAGTGGTTGAGAGAGAAGCTCAATTAGACATGATAGTAATAATGAGGACTTATCTTACAAGTCCATTTGAGTGTTAGTGATGTGGAGACGGAGAGGCTGGTCGTATTTTGCAAATGGAATTGAGGCAAGATTGCTCGTCTGATTTTTAATGATGAGTCACACCACACTAATCTAATCATTGTCTTGAAAGGTCGTCGTCTCTTCCAGAACATCGAAGATGATAAAGCTCAATCCTTCGGTTTCATTCTCTTTAGAAGAATTTCGTTTCGAGTCAATGTTTATGATGAATTATATTTTCAATACTAAATTAAACTAGATAAATTTGAAGATCGTGAATTTAGTAGTATATTTCTCGTCTGTTGATCCATTTACGCTCGGAAATTCTTTGTGTTTTCGTTTCCTGTAATCCTGGCGAACTGCGACGCGCCGTATTGATGAAGAATATTTCTAATAAACTAATTTTGAATCAGTTTTCGTCATTATCATCTTGTACACAACAGTCAACGAAAATTTGTATCACTTTTTCCATGATGCAAGTCTAAAGTTGAACTAAATTCGCTGTTCTGTGGTGTGCGTTTAAAATTATGTTCTGAAAAGATTTAGTTTAACACTTTGGGTACGATGCGACCCATAGATGGGTCGTGCTCAAGTTCTTCCTACTGCGAAACGACCCATCGATAAGTCGTTTGAACATTTTTTTACAATCTTTCAAAATTAATGAAATTTAATGGACCCAGTTAATGTTTGGTATTTAGAAAAAACCTCTTACAACTTTTGACTTTATAAACGAGTTGAAGATTGAACTTCAGTTTAGACCCATCGCAGGCAACGTGTTAAGAATTAATCTAAACACTAAACACTTAACTAACTAATGTAAAAAATTACTAAAAGCACTGAATATTGAGGGTGCACGAATAATTTTGTTGCTGACTGTATCTAATTACCAACTGCCAAGTATTGATCATTCTTTTTGGTAGATGTACCTGGATGTCAAAAATGTTTGTAGTGTTTCTTTACTACAAATTCCAGTAATTTTTTGCAATCCTTGGGTGGTTACAGTAACCACATGATGTTTTGCTCGCTGCTCCAAAAAAAAAGTGTGAAAAGTAAATTTAATTTACTGTAAACTTGCTGAGCAATTGTGACGCTGTACAATGAATGTGCAGAAACCTTTCAGCTTCTGCCTCGATGAATGGGCAGAAGTTGCATGTTTTTAGTTTTTCTTGGATTGGCTGCCACTATTAAGTATAAAAGAATCAATCAACATTTGAATAACGTTCAAATAAATAGCATTTATGTACAAAAGTGCAAGTAAACTAAACAAAATATGAACTAGTTTATTGAATGTTGATTTTCAAAGCAGCTTGGAAAAATTGTCTGTGGCAACTCGCTTTGTTACTCCGTGCTGTATGTCTCTTTACTCTCGTGGCAATGATCGTCAAACCAGTGATGTTCTTTGAGCACCGTTTGTCTACAGCAGATTTTTATTTTCGATGCAGTTCCGGCAAGATTGATGGCAGCCGATCGGTTAGGCCATTGTTTTTTTTCCTACTTTCTGTCCAGTTTTTCCCCTTTACTTTGGAATTGTTTGCTTACTGAAACGTTCGTTATTACGCCGGCCACAGAATTTTTTTGCACTTAGGAATGACGACTTTTTTTAAGTGTCTATAAAAGCACTGTGTTATCCATTCACACATCAGTGTTGTGGAATTCGCTCGTGCTGTGAAACAACCGTAAGATATGATGCTGCCTCGTCCATGTTTGAGTGTGAGGAGGTGTGTATGGGATTAGGCTGGCACTACCTTTCTCCAGGCATGACTACATCGTTTCGGCCGAAAAGCTCCGTCTTGCTTTCATCGGACCTTATATACAAACTGCAGCTAAAAACTTGATTCCTTCGTAAATATGGTTTTCGGAGAACGTTAGATTTTTTACATGTTTTGTTGTAACAGGGTGGCGTGTAGTGGAGGTGTGTCGTTATGCCTGAAACTGTTCAGACCGTTTTGATGTTCGAGTAATAATTTTTCATTTTACTGAGTGCTTTACTATTTCGCCTAATACTTAGCCATTTTACCCCATCATTCCCGTCAGGGGGACACAACGAATTGTATCTATGGGAATTAGCGCTCCCAGGGAGAAAATATGTGAGGGCACAAGCTGAGAGTTAGGTAAGCCTTCTTTTTGTTGAAATAAAATGTCTTTTTGTTATGTTATGGATCACATTTTTTCGGTTCACTGGTGTCCATTTTTTCATCACCTACTACTTTCTTTTCAACTTTTATCTTGTTCCATGAACTTCTTTCTAAACTTGCTGTTTCTATGCTCTTTCTGCATAGATTCCCCATTCCTTTATCTCCATATTAAATGGTGTCTTCCTCCTTCCTCTCTTCGATACGCTCTTTTTTGTAGCGGTTTGGGAGGCTTAAACTAACATATAGTTTAATCTTTACCACATCATAATTTCAGAAGGTGCCAAAGTGTGTAATACTTTTTGGGTCTTTATGTTAAGCATAGATATTTGATCTAACCAGTAGGCATAATTTCGTGATGTTTGTCAAGCCCTACAGGGGATACAACTACGTATTACATCAATGGGTATTGGCGCTCTCAGAAGGAAGATGCGAGGCTCTGAGCTGAGCTGAAGTTAAGATAGCCCTTCCTTCTGTTTAAAGGAATAGATTTTTTGTTACAGATACTCTTTTCTTCTCGGTTCACGGAAAATTGAGAGAAACGTGAATTTTTGACGAAAATAAAATGACACAATGAGTGAACAGGTGCAAACATTTGTTGTGACTAAACCGTTTCTGTAATGTCGAACGGATGGTGCAGATTGAAATTTATTTTCAGCAATACATCCCAATAACACCCCTCAGGTTCTTACAACTGTTGTATCTATGGGAATTAGCGCTTCCAGGGGGAATATGTGAGACCCCGAGGTAAATGTTATATAGGCCTTCCTTTTTTTGAAATATAATTGTTTTTCCTTTTGTTGCAGACCATCTTTTTTCGGTTCACTGCTGTCCTGTTTTTCAGCACCTTATACTTTCTTCAGCTTTTTTCTTGTTTCATAACTTATTTCTCAACTGTTTTTATGTGCCTTGTGCATAGATTCTGCGTTCCCTCAATATGCTAAATAAGCAGAATTATTATATGATTGTGCCTTCCTCCTTTCACTCTTTGGAACGTTTTTGTTGCGGTTAAGGAGGCTTGAACTAACATCTAATCGAATTGAACACCCCAATAAAATCTTTACATGAACTGCTTCATTGCTAATTTTATTTTGCGGAGAACGTCGCACTTGTGCGTTAGATAAGCTTGAACACGTGATTATTTTTCATTGACTTGCTTATTTCGTTCATTCAGATTGAATTTCAAGTTCTGTTCGACCTACAGCTGTTGAATATTTGCCGTACGACTGCGTCTTGAAATTTGACTTGGCGTAAACTTTCCCCGTTAAATGCAATGTAAGATGATAAGTTTCATTAAATGTAAAGGAGTGCATTTTCGGTTCTCTTTGAGAATTTTTCATTACAGTTGATTTTTCCAAATAATAGTAATGTGTATGCTTAACATAATTTCTTAGAGATATTTCTTCGCCAATTCGATTGATGCTTCATAATTGCTTCTGAATTTATGTCTACTGTCAGTTATTCAAGTAATTAATTTTTTCTCTTTTAGTAATCTTGTCGCTCTGAATTGTGTTTATAAGGAGACCTCCCATGCAAGTTCAAAATCGCCGAGTTACCATTCTGCCGAATGAATTTCAATGCTAATTCTTATACTCGTATAGTCATTAATTTCGTTTTAACCTAAAATTATTTGAATCTTCGAAGTGCAACTGACTGCTTTCAATGGGTTCCAAACGCCAAAGCAGAAAATGTTGATGCACTGGTAAATGTTTGCCACATCATTCTTTTCAGATACTTCTTTTTCTCTGCTTTCAGGGGGAAGACGTGAGGTGGCGAGATGGAATAGAATAGGTTTCTTTGTTTTATAACTTTTACGGTTTATTATTCATTTTATTGCGGTTTACTGCTGTTCTTTTTTCTAAAACGTGTTACTTTCTTCTTCAACTCCTATCTTCTTTCAAACTCTACTTCAATTTTGCTGCATCTATGCGTAAGCAATCGTGTGGAAGAACACACTTGTGCTTAATTAGATTCTCCGTTCTCTGATTCCACACTAACTGGTGCCTTCATCTTTTTTTCCTTTGGAGTACATTTTATGTAGTTTAAGGAATTAAAATTTATTATCTAATTATTAAATTTTCCTTTCATCCTGATTTTGATACACCTTTCAAGTTCTGGTAATACGAGGATACTTGAACTCAACCCCTGAGCTATGCCCAAAAGTGCTTCTGGATGAGGAAGAACCAAGAGCTCTGCAGTACTTCTAAGATCATGCGATAACTTGCGTCTGAAACTAGTTTCTTTCGTGCTGAAAAAAAATGCACATGTTCTGAAATTCATGGGCAATGAGAATTTACGCACGTGTCTCGTAGAACACCTAAACAGTGAATCAGAGGGTTTCTTGTCAAATTAGCGAGGTTTGTGAATGGTTTCTAAAAGATCAAGGGCTCAATTTACATTTGATGACCGAATTTTGGTTAAAAAAATCCCATATGTTAATCAAATTTAGAGTCCTCACTCGTCGATGGATGGATCTTTTATTGGATTTCTTACGTTTAGATCCCCAGATGTGTGATTGTGGATGTTTCTGATTTTTGTTTTTCTTGCTGACGTGAACTCCTTTAGATGTTGATCGTTCCTAAAATTCAACTCGAAGTAGTTGATTTTACTTTCTTGGTTGATCGCGAACACCATCTATAACAGTTTTTTAACGTTGTGAGAATTACATTGCGTAGTTGGAAGATCCAAAACGATCAATTTCTGGTGTACGGTTCTGCACGCTTGCTAGTGCTCAAATGGAGGAACCCACATCTGATATCTAATCAATTTTTATCTAAACCAAAGGACCTACCTTACGCTGGAGTTACTTGTATTGAAAAGCTGAACTTCACGAGAAAATAACCTTGTTTATGGGAATAACAGCGATTGCGACGACGAGGGCGCTGTTGCGCACAGTTTCCGTGAGAGCGATTTGTTGAAACCTTGACTAACAATCCTTGCGTGAACATTCATGTATTTTTATAAACGTATTTGATGACAAAGTAGGAGTGTACTTTCTGCTTAAAGTAATTCATTTTAGGTATAAAGGTATCCTAGCCTTACAACTCAGAGGCTCTGCTGTTAAGCACCTGTCTGTTGAAGTACGGAAAAGCGCGCACCACCTCCTCGGCGTCGAAGGCCGCTTGCCCACGGAGTGTTTTTTATGAACTGTAGCGTTTCATGCAAATTTTGAGTACAGCAGTTGGACGATAGAATTTCGGTCAACGGCGAAGTTTCGTGTTCCAGTATTGTTTAAACTCAATTGATCATATAAACTGATCCGTTTTCAGTAGATCTGACATGCGGCACTTGGAAGTTAGACGTGTAGCAGCTGGAGTGATGACGGCTGATCTCAGCTTAAAGTACCAGAGGTGATCTGCAGTACCATCGAGGTGGTGGTGCTGCTGCAGCGCCAGCTTAGCAGTGGCGGCGGACATGTGCGTCTAGCGGATGGCTTTCGTCAGGCCTACTGAGCCTCGCCGTTCTATTCTGGAAGTTTCTTTGATTGGAAACAAAGAGAATTGGAAATGAATTTATTCTAAATACTTAAAATGAAGATGATATACGAAGTTGGTTATTAAGAGTTGCGATATTTGGGTGTAAGGGAAGAAAAGCTGTCCGTGTAAAGTGGGGTGGTATGTGTTGTATGTACGTGTGTACCGGAAGGCTGGCGCGTGGAGCAGCAGCAGCAGCAGCGGCGCTGGTGGTGGTGGTGGTGGTGGTGGTGGTGGTGGTGGTGGTGGTGTTGGGGTCTGATGGCTTGAAGCCCACCAGTGCCGCCACAGCCACCACAGCTACACACAGTTGCTGCTCCTGCTACTACTGCTACATTTACACCACCTTAACCACATCACCTACTACAAGCACCACCACAGCCACTCACCACACAAAATCACCAAGATAAAGAACACAAGTACTCCGTTCGGTTGGATGTAACTCCTACAGGAGTAACTATATTGTGCTGCTGTGTTCCCTGCATCAGCGAACCAACACTCCTGCTCTCTTCATCAGTACATTGGACAACGCCTCGATTCTACAACACAATTTCAACAACAGCCAGCGAGAACAAAGTAATATCATTACTTTCTCTGCTGTGTTCAGTGATTTTACACAAGTTTTGTGTTTCTCGCCGTATTATTGTGTTGTAGCGAGCAAGTGAAGTTCGTAGCTGTGATACTGGACTGACCCGCAGAACTCAGCGTACACACCATGGATCATCGGAGGTAAACAATAGGAGTCTGTGTTTTGTGTGGGTGCTGTGTGGCTGTGTACGTGTGTGTATGTATGTGTGTGCCCCTCTTATTGATCCCTTCCCTTAACAGCTTCTGAGTGTCTTTGTGCTGCAGCGACTACCCTCACTCCCTCTCGCCTCTCCTCATATTCCCTCCACGTGCTTCTAAAACTTTACCTGAATTCTGTTCTGTTTTATCCTGTTCACCACTTATTTCCTTCATTGAAATGGGCATGATTTTTTTTTGTGATGAATCTGTAAGGAATAATGTCTACATCATTATAATCTACATTATCAATAATGTCTTCCAAAATGCGCCTCGTGTACATCATTCTCATTCATATGTGTTCATGCGTGTGCTGGGTCATCGTTTGTGGCTGTTGCGTTTGGGGGCTTCATTCAAGCGGAAAGTAGAAATTCCAATGCTTTTGTTGGCAAGGTTTAAACTACTTGAATTCTTGAAACGAACAGGTCTCATTTACGCAGTGCAAGCTATGTTCATTCTATGAGAAGGGGTGGTGAGTGCAGGCGTGGCACGAAGAGGTGCTGTCTCGCACTACCAGTACAAGTCATTTATTACTCTTGCAATCGTGCGTGCTGCGTTTGGGTATGTTTATTTGAACTCATATTTTTCACGCTGTGCTAATGCATGTCACGTATGGGATATTGTTCAACCATGGATAGGCATAAACTATTTAACACTTGAAAAAAGAGAAAAGTGACGGTACTTTATTTTTTCTTTGCTTCTTTACGTCGTGCTACATCACTTTAGTTGCATTCAAGTTTCCGTAGTACGTGCATTCTGTTCTGGTAACTGCGACAAAATGTCTCTGAGTTTTGACGTACTGTTTGAAGTTGCGGTGCTGTGGAGGTGAGATGCATGAGCTGCGTGCCGTGGGAGGGTGGGGGGGATCGTTGCTCGTCCTGTCAGTGTGGGGAAGCGGTGCTCGTCGCAGTAATTCCTGCTGCTCGCCGCCCGGTGAACAGCACGGTTGCTAATGGTGTTTCATGTGCCTCAGTGTGCAATCAAAGAACACATTTCAAGTATTGTGCCTCACTTTCTTCTTTACGTAGTATTTGATGCGGCCGAATGACTGACTGTTCTCACGTCATTCATCAAATTTTCGTCTCGTTGTGTCACGTCCGAGTTATTCCGCTCTTCTAGCGGGCATGGTGAATGAATTCCTATGAGTGAAAAAAAAATTGTTGTACCAGGCTAGTGTAAAAAATTATTTATTTAAACAGCGTATTCCTTTCTAAAAGTCCAGGTTCTGGAGTAACAAATGCGGAGTGTTGTGTTTACTCGTTTAGAAACACTCGAGGAGTAATTTTTTAGGATGCCGAGTTGCGTATTTCCACACTTGGGCTGTAGACCTTGTGCTGGGTTAGGCTGGGACAGCACAGAGATGGCGAAGCCGAGGTGAGGAACCCACGTGAGGCGCACAAGTGTGACAGGAGGAGGAGGAGGAGGCGGCGGTGTGGAGCAGTGCCGGCCGGTAAGCGAGCGCAGCGCGGCTGCGGTGCGGGAGGAGTGTGGGAGGGCGGGGCGGTGCCGGCCGTGCGCTGCTGCTGCTGGCCGCCTGCCAGGTACACGCACCGCTGCCCCTACGGCCTCCTGCACACACACACACACGCGCTCCTCCTCAAGTTTCCATCTCATCGTCCACTTATTTTCCGAGCACTTCGAGAGTAGGCCTCTTGCTGCTCAACTTGAGAACACTTCTCAGTAACTTGCCTATTAGGTGCTCTCATTTCTTCCAGTAATTCGTTATGTGGTGGTTTTTCCCTTATGCATTGCTGTCTAATAAATGAAGTATCATTTTTGTTAAAAATTAAATAAAATGTTTGTATTTGAGTGAGATGTTTTCTTTTGCTAGCTCGTTTTTGAATGGAAATATATTGTATATTAAGAATTGCGTTGAAGAAAATTACCCCTACTGTGCTTTAGGGACTGGGCTCTCCTCGTAGGATATGTAGGATTATTGGTCTGAAATCAGAAGTATACTAATAGTGTACTGCGTTAATGTACCCTAAGTGAATCGGAGCTCTTCTGCGTTGACTCGGAGCTACCCAACCCTAAGTCAATACTTATTGCAGGAGTCTGTCTTGGTTTAAGATTTGTATTTGGTCGGGTATTATCGTACATTATTTACTCTCGTAACGTAGGAGGAACCTCCGGTTGACCAATCTCGTTTATTTTCTTTTATATTCTTCAATATCATTTCATCTCTCCGTTTCATCAAGATGCTTATTTATTGTTTTAAACGTGTGTTGAGCTGTACCAACCAAGACACTGATATTTTACGTCCTCTCAGGGGGAGACAACTATTTTATTTATGGGCATTGACGCTTCCAGCTAGAAAATATTTTTTTTTGTTGTGACATAATTTGTTCCTTGCTGTCCAGTTTTTCAGAATCTAGATATTTCTTCTTCAACTTAGATTTTGTTTTATTATTGTTGTGAGCGTAGGGGATCTTGTGTGGGAACACACCTTGTGTGTAAATCGATTCCCGATTTCCTTGATTTCATACTAAAGGGTGTCTCCATTCTTCCTAGCATTGGAACACCTTTGTTGTGGTCAGGGAGGCTTGATCTAACTCATTATCTTAGCTAATCTGAAATTTTACGCCCATGGGGTGTCACTTGAACGTGAGCTGTGCTGAATTTCACTGAAGCAATCGTCGTGACTGGGGGGGAGAGAGACGGAAAGTAAAATTGAGAAGAATAAATAACATAGGTTTAAAGTTTTTTACGAAAGTTTTGTAGGGAAGTATAAGTTAATCCTGGTAGTAAAACGCTGAGACTCTAATGGAGCTTGATTTATAATTTAATTTATGAATCATAACGATGACATTGCAATTGTTTTAATTCGATTAAGATATAAAACTACTGATCATCGAATTTTCAATAAAGAGAGAACCAGGAAAATGATATAAACATTTTTCATTAAAATATATTCTCGAGACTGTAAAAGACGCGTAAAAAATGGACGTTTCGAGCCTTCGCTCATCATCAGCAATACGAATTCGAACAAAAAGTCATCTGTAAAATACAAAAAGAAAACAACTCAAAGAAAAAAGTATTACATTACTTATTGACTAGGGAAAAAGAAAATGAGCTAAGATGATAATTTAAAACAGGTTTCGTTTTAAAAATGAACAGAGACTCTAAAATCTGCAATTCCGACAGTCTCGAGAACATATTTTAATGAAAAATGTTTAATACCATTTTCCTGGATCTCTCTTTTTTATTGAAAATTCGAAAATACTGAAATAGCTGCTTCGGACTGATCATTAGTATCATTCGTTAAATAATGATTAACTAGTAAACCAAGATGCTAGAAATACTAGAAAAGTTTCCGTGCAAACAGTTTAATAACTTCGTTTTTGAATTTGAGTTATGCTAAGTCTTTCATTTATTTAGTTGAATTATCGAAGCAGTTAGAGGAAAAGGTCGAGTACTGTTTTCTTTTTGAAAATACCGTAATTTGTTGACACAATTAGTGTATAGTATTTCTTCGCAATATTAGCTATTACAACCTCATTCTCAAGTAGGTGCGCGATTTGCTATAACAGAATGAAACTTTTAGCATTAACCAATAGGATGCTCGATGCAGTCTGAGACATTTTTGCGCCCATGTATTGAGTACGAGTATGATGTGTTTTAGCTCAAACGTGGGAGACGACACTTGAAGGTCGCACAGCCAGTCAGTGCACATTTTGTATTTTTCATGACTTGTCCGATATACTTTGAAACCTAGTGAACTGACGCCGTTATACATCTTGTCTTTATTTTTAAACCCATCCCGAGGAGAAGATGTGAGGTCCTGCACTGTTAGGCAGGCTTCCTTTTCGTTTTAATATGAACCATATTTTTAGTAAATGTTGTCATTTTTAGCACCTTTTGCTATCTTCTTCTAATTTAATTTGGTTTCATAAGCTTCTTTCAATATTGTTTCAATACGCGAGGTGTGGTGACTCACCTTGTGCTGAGATTTCCTGTTTCCTTAATTCCACACCAAATAGTGCCTTACTCCCGTTGGAATACCTTTGTCATGGTTAATGAAGCGTAAACTAGCATTTAATCTAATGTGTTATTTACTTCTGCATTACTGTAACTCCAAAAGCTCTTGCCATTATTGCTCTTGGCTAAAGTGGTGTGCCTGTAATTGATCTGACTCAAATCGATGTTGCCAGCTCAAATTAGGGCGAAGAGATGTTCCAGTGGAAAAATGAATAAACACGGTTATATTTATCGTATGAGGCTATGTCGTCGAAAACTCACTTAGTTGGTTGAATTAACAAGACAGTAGGTAATATATGACCGTAGGTTCAGAATCGGCTCTATAGATGGACAATAGCTCGTGGACGCGTCATTAGTGTAACTCTCAGGTTCGCCTCTTCACAGTCGCCCGAGACATGCAATAGTGCTACTTCTAAATGGACACGATTGATAGTTTGACACAAGTTACTGTGAGAGTGCTCACTTCATGCGTTACAGCGTTGGTTCATGGTTATTCGTGCATTAAAGACTTCAGCACCCGATTCTGAGAAAAAATATTCGATTGCTCTTTAAAAATATTCAATTGATGATGACATTTCGAGCCGAAAAAATTGAATTGAAAAAAAGAAAAAATGTTTTCTCTTGCTGACCTTTTTGTTCCAGACTGATTCTGTGAACCACGTCATAAATGGCGTTATGGTGTAAGCAAAGGCCTAATTTGATTTTTTTTTTTGGAGTTTGAATGTAGTAAAAAAATATATTTCAATATTCAAATTTAACTAGAGAATGCTTTGTGATGCTAAAATTGATTGCTGTATTGTCAAGCGGATTCTTCAAATTCATAGCTATGCTTTCTGTCGAGTACGCTTTGATATTTTTTTGTGTGATAGCACACAGAAATAAAAATTTATCCGAACCTACTAAACTTGTTAGTGTAATCGACGTTTACATGAACATACATATTTCAACAGTGGTGTGACCAGAGTAAGAAGTAGTGATTTTGTGTTTCATTCTGTAATGTTTCGGTTCATTTCGTGTGTAATAAAATGATGCATGCCATGCGTAGCTCTCTCCAGAGGAGGGTAGTGACGTCTTGATTTCATATATGATACTTTTGGTTGTTATATATTAGCAGTGTTGAGGGAAAATGTGAAGGCCAGAGCTCAGAGTTAGGTAGGCCTTCTTTTTGTTGAAATAAAAAGTTTTTGTAATTTTAAGGACCACCACTGCTTTCGGTTCACTGCTGTCCTGTTTTTAAGCACCTACTACTTTCTTCTTCAACTTTGATCTTGTTTCATGAACTTCTTTCTCAATTTATTGTTTCTATGTCCTTTCTGCAAATACTGCGTTCCCATAACTCCATGCTAAATGGTGTCTTCCTTTTTCCTCTCTTTGGATTGTATTTGTTGTGGAAAGGGAGACTAATAAACTAACTAATAAACTAACTAAACTAACTAATAATTTAATCTACGCAGTGTTTAAAAGATATAGCATCGTGTGCTCAATTAATATTCTAGTTGTTTCGAACTAACGATAAACGCTTGTGTGTCAGCATAAATATAAAAAATAATTTTGTGACCTGTATTAATCTGCTGTGAACTTTATGTACATCTTCGTAGTAATAAGGTCATTTTAGTATATTAATGAGTTTCGGTGTGAGAGGTTTACAGCCTGCAGCCAATCGCAGGTAATTTATGGCTGTCCCAAAACACGACACAAACGTAGACGTGACGTGTAGAGCGCTGTTGATCTCCGTTTGTTCCAAACTTGCTAGTGTAAAATAGTTGATGATCTTCTGTTGCGCATGATAGTGATCGTGTAACGCGGCTTTCCTCGACTGTGGTTAGTAGTGTGATTTTCAATTTTAGACTTCTTTTAATGCCTCATTTTTTATTTCACCTGCTACAAAATGATAAAAAGGGCATCACAAAACCGTGACTGGTTAAACTCATAATTGTTCTTGAGTATTTGTATGTCATCAATAGAACTTAAATAGCATTGAATATTTCATATTTTGATGGAGTGGAATCTTTCGGCAGCAGAGTCGGTTAGAGTAGCTCGGTATCAAGAACTTCGACTGTCAAGTGATCTGAAGAAAAATAATTCGTCGTCGCGTCTGTGGGTAGGTAGAATTTCCCTACCCGTTTCAAGGGGTGTGTAGGAATAGCGCCAGTTATAGCCGAGGGTTCCCAATGATATTTCTGACAGGTGTCATGGACCACCTGCAACAATTTCCGCTGCACAGGTGTTAAGGATGTTTTAAATTTTTAATTTTTTTTCCTTTCTTTTGTCTGCGGAGCAGGGGAATTGTCACGTTCACTCTCTTACTCTGTTAAAATCTCTTCTCTTCCTGTTTCCAACTTCTTGGTTTTTAAGTCCGTTCCTTTTTCAACCCAACCTGCTGATTGTTACTTTCTGCTCCTTCGGTTTAATAATATTATTGTGCTGAAGGTACTGGTAATGAACATAATATAGCACGAGAATTTTTAAAAATTGAGTAGGATGCATTTGTTTATTGAACAATGTTAGAAAGTGTTACTCCTCATTCGCTGAACGAACTCAGTCGACATTAACTTCCGTCGGCGCTAATCAACTCGCTTCTGACGCACGGGCGGTGAAGAGAGAAATTTGAAGCGGCTTCAAGAATTTTTCCGAAGACTCTAGAAGACTCTATTTTTTCTTATTAGGCTGATGGTAACGAGGACGCTTCGAGCCTTGCCGAGCTTTTTGCCAATATTTTCTTGCGAAACACCCAACTTTTCCATTACTTCATTCATTGTAGTAAAGTAAAGCTTAGATATCGGAAGACGCTGGTCCAGTGGCGGAAAGTATTTGTCGCGTCATTTGCGAATTCAGTAGCCTGGGTCTGCGCGCTGAAGCATTTTCGCTGTTTGGTCAAGAGATGAATAGAGATTTATGTTTTTCAGTCACTTTCGACTTAGCCTTGGCACTTTATGGCTGTAAAATTGACAGGTGATTGTTATCAGGGATGTGCGAAAAATTCCTTCTTCGCTTGGGGTGAAAGCGATTTTTTTTTTACTTCCCTCAGAATGTGAACTGGCATGTGTTTTAAAATTTCCATCAAAATTTGTTGAAGTTTCGTGGTAAATATATCGATCATGCAGATTGAGCCTCTAAAAGCTGTTCTATCGAAGAAATACAAATGATTCATTTATAATAATTGGCGCTTGTAGAGGGAAATAAGTCTCGAGCTGAAGGTTAAGTAAGCCTTTAGCTGGAGTAGAGTGGATTTTTTATTTTGTTACCATCTTTTTTTTAGTTCACTGTTACCCTATTTTTCATTACCGACTACTTTCTTCTTCAACTTTAAATTTTTCCAATCTGCTAATTCTATGCGCAGGGGTGCTGTGTGGGAACACATCTTGTGCATAAATTCCCCGTTCTTTTGACTCTATACTAAGTGATGCCGTCCTCCTTCCGCATTTTCGAATACCTTTCTTGTGGATAAGGAGAGTAAATTAACTCACGAGTAAAATAAAATGTAATTTGAAGTGTTTTTTTCGTGTGTACCCTTGTGTTGGTATGGGCGAAAGGCTGTGTGAATCAAGTTTCGTGTGTCAACGAATTTCTCTGGCTTAGATTTTTTTTTTAACTGGATCCATTTGAATTGGCAGGGTTTCGATTGAGCGCTGTTAGAGCTGGAACCCAACTGTGAACGTGAAGAAATTTGCGCAATCGTCGTCTTGCCTATTAATGCTAAGTTCCTACAACGAAATTAGCGCTTAAAACGGAATAGGTTTGGTCAAAGATATAGATAAATTGGAATGAATAGAATAAATTGGAATATAGATAAATTGGAATAGTGGAATTAAATATTAGGACGAATACGCTTTTGCGATCTTGTGCCTTTGAAAAATTTTCAAGATTTCATTCATTTTTACGTACACTTATTGTTTTTTTACCAGTCATATTTGTTTACGATGCTGACTTATATCGATGTCGTGCTAGTATTCGAGTGTGTTAAGAGTCACATGTAGAAATTCTTACGTATGTTGTTATAATTGATATTTTTTAGTTTGAATTGAATTCTGAAGTTTTTTCTTTTCATACGCTCTAGAAAGACGAAGACTCTCTCACTGTCGTGGAGGCTGGCAGTTTCATATCTTATGGCTCTGTGTACGATTAGGGGGTACAACTATTGAATCTAAAGGAATTAGCGTTTTTAGGGGCACGGTGTGAGGTCCCGAGCTGAGGGTGTAGTTCACTACTGTCCTGTTTTTCAGCACCTCAAACACTCTTCACCTTTTATCTTGCTTCATAAGTTTTTTAGTAAGTGATTTTGAATTGCGGTTTTTAATTTTAATTCTTAATACTTGATGGTCGCTCCACGTGCATCGTCAAATTATTTCGTGAAATTTCTCTCTGTTGGCTTTTCTTGTGTAATGCTTGATTGACACCAAGTTTCTTGTGCTGTAACAAAGATTTCTGCTCTTCATTAAAACAAGGAAGGCTATTCTCTTTTAACGTCAGTTCTTGTTTGTGAGCAGGAAGGGAGAACCCGAGCAGCCCAACCATGTCATTCTGATGACGATCATCAACCCGGCCTACCCCATCACTGTGGTGAGTTGTGATCCTTTATACCTATTTTGAACCTACGACTGAGGTGAGACGCTTCCAAAATTTCACCTTAGGTTCACCTTGAGTACTAATCGGTTTTCGATAACATTTTTCTGTATCGGGTACAACTTTCCCCATTCAAAGAAGGCCAAAATCTTAATCGGGGCTCCTATGGCTTTCTTTAGTTCTGATAAATGGTTCACATATGTTTGTGCATATAAGTGGTTTAGTTTAACATTTTTCACTTATATATTGTTCAAAAAAATTAAATCCTAAAGATTCGTTAGGCTATTTTATGAATAAAATAAGTTTTTTATGGATCACCTTTTTTACCTCACTGCTGTCCTTTTTGAAGCACTCTGACTTTCTTCTTCAAGATTTATCTTATTTCCTAAACTTGTGTCCCAACTTGGGAAACATTTCTGTGCGCAGGAGATCTTGTGTTGGAACGTAGCTAGTGCATGAGTTGCTCGTCCTTTAGCTCCATTCTAAATGGCGTCTTCCTTCTTCCTCTCTTTGGAACACTTTTGTTGAGGTATTCTATCTATCTAATCGAATGAAAATAACTAATGCTGAAGAATTAATATTGTTTGTTTTGTGTTAATGCGAAGATAGCATCCTTTTTTGGACTTCCGGTATGCACATAAGAAAGTATCCTAACAAATAAGATGACATTATCAGTGGTAGTTAGGTAGTTATTTGGAATTATTAACAGTTGATGATGAGGTTCGCTTGTTTTAGCCCTTACGTTTCGTGCTCATTGCTCATTTTTTAGCCTTTAAACTTACTAATTGATCTCTATCATCATGAAAGTATTTTGGGTTGCATCTGTGTTCTTTTGCCACTCCAGTGGTTCAAGTTCCACTTTGTGTTTGGTGTTGCTGCATCTGCTTTCGTGTGTCTGACGGTATTACTTTTGCAGGATGTCATTCACACGATCACCCAACCCCACGGGAATGTGCTTCGCATCGTCATCTTCAAGAAAAATGGCGTGCAGTGCATGGTCGAGTATCCTTTAGCCCTGCTTAGTGCTCTGTCTGTATTCAATAATTAATATGTTCAA
The DNA here is from genome assembly GCA_014220935.1 of Platorchestia sp. MABIK. NCBI lineage: Eukaryota > Metazoa > Arthropoda > Malacostraca > Amphipoda > Talitridae > Platorchestia > Platorchestia sp. MABIK. The sequence goes on along the minus strand of JACJUY010000188.1, from coordinate 145,932 downwards.
TTTGAGTGCATCAGAGTACTGTTGATTAGAAACAATCTTCTTCTATTGCCATTGCAATGGAAATAGTATTGGGTGTATTTTTGCATTATCAAGTATTTGAAGTCGATTGTAGATGCACTAACCACTAAGGTTGCAACTAACATTTACTAATTTCAAAATGTGCCCGTGTTTCTCGCACATACTGATCGATTTGTGGAACCGAGATCTTACTTTTTACATGCATCAAACTTGTATCATTTTGAGTTATGTATTGCAAGTGTTTTCTAATTTCCGAGTAATCCAAATACACCGTCCGGACCGTGATGAGGGTAATATTGTGAAGTGTTGGTGACACTGGAAAGGGTTAGTCTAATTCTTCTTGAATACTTTACTGTTCAGTTAATCGAATCGATACTGGAATCCTTAAGCGCAGTGCTTCGGTTCTGTGCTGTTCGCCTACTTCCAGCGAGTTTTCAAGACTGCTTGCACGGTATCATTTTTCTTCTATAACACGTACTAATTATCCCAATATATCTCCTTTCCGAAAATTTTTGAATGCTAAATTATCGCTCGGGCGGTGTTTGACGAAGTATATTATGAAAAAACGAAGTGAGCACATAAGTATACTTCTGCGAACTTTATTGGTTGATTTTATAAAATTGTTTTTTTTATTTACGGGACGGATTCGTTGTACGAGATGATACTAATCATATCTTAGGGACTTGACATTTTTCAAGGGTGATATTTTTCAAGTTTCTTAGGTACAGTCGATGAGGTATGTAAATGTTCTTCAGTAGAGAAGCTGCCTTTTTCTTGAAGCAGTGGATTGTGTGTTTGGTATTTTGGGTTGTGGGTTATATCGTTCCTTTTGCAGTCTCCTCTCGCGGGAGCAGGACTCTTCGTAAACGCTTCATGTAGGAACATTCAAGTTTATTTGTTCTACAATTAGCGTCACATTAAACTCTTATATGAGTGAGTTTTAATTGATTGAAGACGGTTGTTTAAATTGTGTTAATAATAATAAAGATGAATTAATTTCAATAACCGTATGCTAAGTAGAACAATAGTATGATTGACCCCTAAATAAGTTGTAATGGTTTTATGATTGAAGAATCATAAGCGAGAAAAATAGTTGAAATCAGTGGTAACACGGACGTTTCGAGTTCTTATAAATAGATATACTGTAAAGTTAACATTTTTGGGAAACCATAAAGATAAGTATGGAGTGGGAAACTTGTGATTTGCTATATTCTTTTCATGAGCATGTTAGGTATTAGTAGATTACTTTCAAACGCAGATGTTAAAAATTAGTTACAGAATGATCGTAAGTTGAAAATCCATCGGTATTGGTTCGTGCACAATGTATATGATGGCAATGCTGTCCAATGCCTGAAAATGAAGGAAAGCTAAGTAGTACATGACTGTGACTGCATGTTCTACGACTTGACTACATATTGTGCTGTACAACGCTCTGATAGAGGGTTCAGAAAGCAAAGCAGGCTTCGTGCTGTACCGACTTCCATTTGTCAGGCGCAGACTTTCCTTAACCAGCTGTCTAGATTTGAAAACGTGGAGTCTGCCACCCGCGCCCGCGAGGCCTTGCACGGCGCCGACATCTACGCGGGCTGCTGCACGCTGCGCGTCGAGTATGCCAAGGTGAGGCCCTTCTGTTGGCTCCATTCTCCTTTGATAAAGTTGTAACACCCGAAGGATAATTTTTGAAGTTTTTACTATGGTTCACTGTGACGTATTTCGAAGGTGGCATCTTGAAACGTGTAGTTGGCGAATTCCTCGCGCATATTAGTTCAATGCAACTTTGAAGAGAATTTTCTCCATTCAAAATTATTTTTTCATACCGTTTCTCAACCTCAAAATAAATGGTCAGAATCTGAAGCATAATTGAATTTGATTGAAAATTTGTATGTTATTTTACTTCAGAGCTATATCTTAATTTTTCTGACAAATGTCAGAATATTTTGGTGAAAAACCTGGCTTCTACCTGCATTCACAGAGTGATTCTATCATACTTCTTCTAGAAAAACAACATTACAGTAGATTTTTTTTTCGGTAGAACTTTGAGAATTCCTATGACTTCTGAAATAAACTAGGCGTATGTGATTAGTGATAATTGTCGCCTGTGTACCATGACTATTAGATCTCTATGTTAGAATCACTGTTCGTTGACCACAGAATCTAATTTCTGTTACATCGTCAAGTTGTGGGCTTAGCTTTGGTTTTAGGGCTATTTTAAATCTCTCGTTTTTCATTTTCTAATTTAGAGGTCACGCAATCAAATCCATGTTTTATTGTGAATGTGTTTTGATACAGTACAAGGCTGTTGAAAAAATCCAGGCATTTTCGTCTGAAAAAATTTAAACGCTTATTTTTAGTTAGATCTCACTTTCGTTCCTGCCTTAGGAAAATTGGGGGAATTAGTGGGGACGTTGTCTTAGAACCCACCTTGCTCTAATGCTGCTTGCGCACTACGCCTCAGTGAGCTGCTTTTAGTCGGCGAAATTGGATTTCCGATTGCCCTTGGGCTTCGCCATGCGCAATCTCATCGAGCTTGTTTTTCCCTAACTTCGTTTTATAGTAACCAGAAAAGATTGTACCATGCTTCAGTGTAAGAAATAGCGAGGGTCTTCACCTTTTCACAGTAGAGAATATCACTGACATGTGTGACCGCTAACTTGTAAATGAAAACAGTAACTGTTTACTACATGAAAGAAGAAACAACCGCCGCATTTCCTAACTTTCCTGAATCATCAGGAAAGCCGAGCTCTGTGGCAGCTCAGAAAACTTCTCTGCTTACACTCACTAGATCCTAAAATGAAAAGTAACGAGAAATACGTTCAAGGGCTTGATATCAGAGAACTGGGCAGGAAGTAACGTTCAATGACGAAAACACTGTTCTGTTAAATCAGAACCGGGCCAACTCCAAAATCATTTACCGCCTCACTGATGTTTTCCCCTCCCCAATGTTAAAATAAAGAAACACGCAAATACAACGGTGTTGGGTCCCTTTAGTGATATCAACAGAATGGATTTTTATTCCCCTGTTATGGTGGAAATATAGCCAACGAGCAGGGATGGACTCGATTCAAGTTCTGTTTCAAGTACTTGTGTTTGATTTCTTAGCGTACCAGTCCACTCCATTCTTTTAATCTTAACCCTCTACCGCCTCACATTCCCCACATGGTACACTCAATAAAACTGCTCGTATATTTTATTTCTCGTCAAGTAGATGCTCTTATGTATTTTTTGAAGTTCACTGCCGAGTTGCAGTTCGTCTCTAATGTGATGTTGGAGACAACCTGATGCTAGAGCCACGTCTAATAACGGTGGTTATAATACCGGCAATATGAGTAGAAAAATTAGGCGGTAGAGGGTTAAATCTTTAATGGATTCTGCCATTTTTCGAACAGAATTTTGTCTATTAGGAAATTCAGTTGAGTATTAGTTGCAAGTTCAAACTTTACAATAGTTAGTTGATGAGCTGTTCATGGTACAATTCTAAACCAATTGATTTCTTGTGCAGCCGGCGAAGCTGAACGTGTACCGCAACGATTCAGAAAGCTGGGACTACACCAACTCAGGTGAGATATGTGAGTTATCGTCGTATTTATGTTCAGATGTTGTGTTACGTTTGCTGTAACTCACTGTTTGTGTATGGTAAACTGCGTTTGAAGAAATATTCAGTAAAAGTTTTCTCCAACTCTCGACATGTTAATCAAATTGATTGATGCTATGTCGTGAAGTCGTGTCGTGCATGTGGCTGAGAACTGTTCCTGCTACAGTGGATCGGTATGAAAGCTTTTGGCTCCTCTTACTCAGCTACATAGCCACTGGTCCCATGGCTGCTAAGTTGTGTTTAAAGTACAATAATACAGAGTTATCATACGAAACGTATTATCCTACTGTTTAGTTTTAGCAAAACAGTTATTGCGTACCATTTCAACAACAGTTTTTAGAAACAATTCAAAAGAATTATCTTGCATTTTCATAATGTTACGGCTAATCCATTCCTGGTACACTCTCATTTGAAGTGAACGTGCAGGGTAAAATTTGGAAAATTTCGGGTCGAGTTAGTGAATTCTCTTGACTGGTGTGTCATACTCCATGGGTGAATGAAGGCATCGTAAATGTTTGCTGGCACCATTTTCCACCGCTATCGCGTGACCGATGCGGACGTGAATGTATTATCATCACTAGGATTTCAAAATTTAGCTCGGAAAACTGTACAGTGCTATATTTTACTAAACACTGATTAGCGTTGTAGTTGTTCAAAGTAGATGAACACTACGGACGATTTTACACAAGCAGTCATTCGTTTCCAGAAAACACTCTCTTGGCTCGACATTCTTAACTTTTTAGTTTTTGATACTGAGCTTTTGAAACGTTGCTATTAGACTATAGTATAGTCTCCCATTCATTAATTTTGCACATGTCAATCTAACGGGTTGCAGGTAATGTTTCAGTGGCGGTTCTAGTCACAACCTCGGTACAAGGTGAGGAAAGGTTTTATTCTGTAACTTTCAGCACACTACACTATTTTCAACGCTGCCAATCTCTGTAGGCACACCGCACCAGAGGTACGTCTCGAGTTTTGGCCTTGTACTCCACAGGGTTATCCGGTGATCTATTACTATTTTAATGCAGATTCTGTCTGAAGGTCGTTTTTGTTTCAGATGAAGGGATGCCTTTAACTCAGTTCAACCAAGTGGTTTCTCCTACGTAATGCGTTTAACATTTTCACTATGCCGTACTCTTTTGTTTTTTTCGTGCTTTTAAGAAAATTAGTTTTAAATTAAGAAAATTGCTTGCAACTGATGCATTCGAAATCCACCCGTATTGACGGCTGTCAATTCTGGAGTAATGACAGAAAAGGCGTTTGTTAAAAATCTTTAATTCATTTTCACCCATGTAAGCATTGATACTGTTTTACTTCATATTTTACACGCAAAGCTTCGCCGAAAGTTTTTACTACAGATAAGATTTAAAATTACAAGACAATAACGCAGTAAAATTACCTGTTCTCGGTCGGCTCAAGATTTCTTATTAGTTCTCATTTTAAAATTCCAGTGTTTGAGCTTCGCTTGTGCTATTACGAGTTAGTACTAATGCAATGTTATTGAACAAGTTGAATACACTCTCCTGAGTCAGACTTTTTTACTTTCTGAGGAAGTACTTGTATAGTGATAGGACGATATCAAATTTCTTATCAATCCGATTCTAGCGAAATACTGCATGGCTCCCGATACGATTCCTCGATATAATTGCAAAAAGCTAATTTTCCTCAACCTTCGTATCTATTTATTGAAAACGCTACGTTCGTCTTAACACCAATGGAGGAAAGAATTTAAGGCCAGTCACAAACATATTGAGTATTAACGCATTATCTTCAGAAACAAGCGAGGTCACAAGAGGGTTCAAATAGCTTGGAAAAAGCACTAGAGCAAGTAGTAAATGTTAGCCTTGCATCTTGCATCATTAATTCTCGTGACACACAGCTTACGGTGAAAGAATTGCCGCCTACCTCGAAATTTTTCAGTCGTTAAGAATCTTAATTTAACCATTTCGTTAAATTTTTTCTATTGAGTTAGAAACACTGTGATTCAGTTATTGATTATCACCCGATGTAATGAATACAAACAAGACAAATCATGGTAAACAGCGTAACCATATATTTCTGAATATTGCCCCTTCAGGGGGATACAACTACTGTATGCGTGAGAATTAGCGATCCCTGGGGAAATGTAAAGTCCGAAGCTGAGAGTTAGATAGGTCTTCTTTTTGCTTATTAAATGTTTTTTTGTTGTGTTAAGGATCATTTTTTTCGGTTCACTGCTATCCTGTTTTTCTGTACCTCTAACTTTCTTTCCTTTGTATCTCGTTTCCCAGCCATCCTTCTAACTTCCTATTTCTGTGCCCTGGGGATCTTGAGAGAGAACATACCTGGTCCATAGATTCTTCGTTCTTTAACTTCATACTAAATGGTGCCTCCATTCTTTCTGTCTTTGGGAACGCCTTTGTTACAGTTAGGGAGTCTTAAACTAACTTATAATCGAATCTAATCTTCTGAATGTTGTTACCAAAATTACATCATGTAATGAATATTTAGTAATCGGATCACAATTCTGCAATGTAAGAACACAACTTGCCATAGAAGCGCTTCAAATGTAATATTTTACCTTATCAACTTGTGCTATTCATTAGGACTTAGCTTAGGCCGAAGGCAAGTATCTACTCGTAAGGAAACAGATCATTAAACAATTTTTTTGCTGCCGGGAAGCAACTGTAGGTGCAAACTCATCTGAGCTTTCACAGTGCTTCTTTACATAGGTTAGTAGTTGTTACTTGGTACAAATTGCCTCATGTAGGAATCATTGTTCTATCTGCCTAGAAAACCATCCGATTATTCCGAAACACCTAAGATTAATCGTCCCATTACTAGTTTTCAAAATTTTCTCTAATTACAATATGTGGTCAAGAAACTCTCGTGATGTTGCTTTTTTTTGTCCGACACAGAGCGTTACTTATTTAGATTTTTCCCATATGCCTGAGACTTCCTTGGATTTGATTTAGTCTACAGTTGATGTGCAGTTGTAGGCTACACACGGAAATTTTTTGTTCGTATGAGTCTGATGTATGTTCCGTTTCAAAACATCATAGAAAAAAGTGTCCTACGTCGTAGGTGTCGTAAGCATGTTTTACGGATCCTAATATAGATCACAATTTTAATTTATCCATTTATCCTGTTAAACGCGCCAATGTGCATTTGAAATAGTTTCATGAAACCCTTGAAATTGCCACATGAATAAAAGGTTTTCCCGGTTCGTGCGCAGCGTTCGTACAGCTCTGGTTCTTGTGACAGCTGATAGTAACTTCACTGTTGGATCCAAGTCCACTCTTATGAGGACAGGTTCCATAAGTCATTCATGATCTGTATTTTGCCTTTGCGTTCAAAAAACAGTAGAAGAGAGGCGACTCGGTGGATACATCGCGCTAGCTCATAGCGGTATCCAACGTTTCCTTCTTTGTATCTGGTTCATTAAAGTTATTGCGTAATTTATAATCCCGTACTGGAAAAAAAAGGCTTGACATTTGGAAACTCTGCTAGTTTTAGTGATCTCCGCTCAGTGCATAACTATTGAACAATTGCAAGGCACTGGAGCACTAAAATAAGTTAAATGTTTTTTCCCTTTTTTATTTCGAATAAATTCTTCAATTCTTCGGGGTCATAATTTATAGTTGCGATATTGTTTGATGCTTCAAGTATTATTAGTGGTGCGTGTCCCTGAATTTCGTCGCACTTTTTATTCTGTACAGAGCGACAACCCTCATGAGCTTATCTTGAAAGTAATTCAGGATGGGCCAGTGGGATCATCTCACGAGAATAGAGTTTATTAAATGACGAGTTAAAACTTGGCTGGTTCCCGAGCTGTCACCCCAGCCAGTCGGAGGGTTCCGCTCTCAATAGGTAGAGAACAGAGGGCGACCCCCTTCCCAGCACCCTGAAGTTTCCCAAGAAACTGCCACCTGTTAGAGATGGAGTCACGCATTATAGCCGGAGAGTAACATAGCATGACTTACCCATTTTATGTAGATAAAGTAAGTTACATTCATGAGAATGGATGACATCCCTAAAATGTTTTAGGTTTACGCACTTAACGCAATTTCACGAAAATAACGTTATGAATATATTGAAAAAATCTCCACTGAACTGACGAGTCGAACTTGACACGAGAACGTAAAAAGATCACTTCGATGAAATGCAAGTTGTCGTATGAATTTTTTGCGGGTTCTCGTATAATTTGTAGGACAATTACAATTGTTCATAAGGCCTCCCAACGAATGGTCAAAGCTAGCAGCGCCCACTACCTCTCCACTAACCAACCTTCATCGCGAGTTGTCCCACGAGGAGTCCCGAAGTGGTTCTCGCGTACCGAGAAGACCCCCTCATAGCGCAGACCGAACGGATTAGCTCATCGCGCTGGCTGGCTGGCTCCACGAAGAAAACTTACAACATAGGAGCGGCAGGTGTAACCGTACCACCATAGCAGCAGTACATGTAGCCGTGATCTCAACAGTAGCTGTAGTAGCAGATGTAGCCGTGATCTAAACAGTAGCCGTGATCTCAACAGTAGCCGTGATCTCAACAGTAGCCGTAGCAGCAGATGTAGCCGTGATCTCAACAGTAGCCGTAGCAGCAGATGTGGCCGTGATCTCAACAGTAGCCGTAGATGTAGCATAAACACGGTACCTTGTCACAGAACACAACACGGCACAAACTTAGAGTCTCGGCCACGCGGTAAAATACACAGCCAGGGACACGGCTTTCCAACGGCGCTCGTTGCCTCTTATCCAGAACTGCTGCACAGAAGGAGCTCTGCTTCGCTGTAAACATAGAAGGTTCAACGCAGACGACCATTTCATGAGCACCTTGAAAAACAAAGTTGAAGTGGCATTGAGACTATTGCAATGCCAACGTCTGGAATGAACAATACGAGCAAGTGAAATTGACATGAGGCCAAAATCTTCGTTTCCTACAGCTTTTCAAATTGAGGCGGTTTTTCACACTATGCGTAAATAGTTCATAGATCATTCAGTCATGTCTAGCGATTAAAGGGTGCTTCACGCAGTAACGTAAAGTTTTGTACTTCTTCCAGTTGTCTTCCATTTGGTTCTAAAGTCAATGTTTACGTAGGTGGACCCGGACCTGGCGTATTTATTTGTATTCTTTGAATTGTATGCATTTGTATTATATATGATACTTTACATGTCTAGTTTTCCTTCTTCACCGTGAAGAGATCTTCCATATTTGGCGGCCATACGCCTCACTCTCAAGACGAATGCGACCTAGTGCATGTTTTGTTACCTCCAGCTTTCCCCGGTATTTGTGCACCTGGGACTCGTTATTACTGCATACCAGTTCTTTCTATCTATTTTGCTTGAGTAGAATACGACGGGCTAACTTTTCTTCTGGGTGGCAACTGCGGGCATGAGTTTAGTTTCATCAACATACGGCTGCTCAACAACAACCGAACAAAATAATAACACAGACGCTTTCCTAATCTCAGTACAAAGTTAGCATACACCTTATATTAAATGTCACACAAGGAGCCAATAAGCTGGCTGTACCGTTTGTTCTCATTCGCCTGTGTTATTTGTTCAGTACGCACTCTGTTCCTGACCAATAATTTCTTACCATCAGTATTCGTTCAAGGAAAAAAACGACAGTTCAAATTCTTCGTGACTTGGTGGCCTTAAAATTTTCTTGTACGTTTTTTCAGATGATTATTTTGACAGGTCAACCAAGTAATTACATGAAAAGAATACCTTGGTCAGGAGCTGACTTATACGAAGTTGTTTCGAAAAGCTGTTGATAAACGGAGGCGTTAAAATACGCTGAGTTTCCGGTAGCGTTTTGAGCCGCCGTGTGTTGTCTCGTGAGCAGGAGTTTGTAAGTTTCGTCGGTGGGTGAAGCGCATGCATGGCATAAAGAAATCTAACGACGTAAAGCGTTAGACAGGACTTCCTTCTCAACTAAACTTCGCTTCTTCTTGTTCGGCAGTCGTCTTCCGAGGTGGGTTTAAGCGCTCTTCTTCACGTACACTGTGCGTTATTTTCGAATGTGGTCGTTTAATTGAAATCTGTCACGGTATTTTGTACGGTGACAGCTGCACAGAGTGCTGTCTAGTGTGCACGATCTATCATTTAACCAATTTAGGTCTTCATCATGTCGGTGTAAGCCCTCCACTCGAAATATTTATTATTTAAGATTTTCGAAATATTCCATAATTATTTTCAGCATGATGTCTTCGCTAGCTGGGCCTTTTTCTGCCTACTTCGAAAGGTAGATCCTCAAGCAGGATATAAAACACCAAATTTTCAGTTTGAACTGTTTTATGTGTGCCACCGAGCGTTGCTGTGAGGAAACCGATCAATTTTCGTGCGAATTAATTGCGAGATAGTTGCCAAAAAATAGCAAATTGGAGATTGAAATAATTCTCGTAAGCGAGAGCAACTCGCACGAGGTGGCACTCGTCCCTCCTGTGGATCTGTAGGATTTCAGGAGAAACCCTCAGGGGCATTAGCGCTTCGAGGGGAAAATATGAGATCTTGAGCTGAGAGTTAGGTAGGCCTTCATTTTGCTAAAGGCCCATCATCTTTTTTCTGTTAACTGCTGTACTGTTTTTCAGTACCTTCAACTTTCTTTTTCAACTTTTATGCTTGTTTCGGGACCTTCCTACTCAACTTTCTGTTTGCGTAAAGAATCTTGTGTGGAAATGCACCTTGAGCATGTATTGCGCGTTCCCTTTACTCCTCACTAAATCGTGCCTTCATCCTTCCTCTCTTTGGAGCACTGAAGTTATGTTTAGAGGGGCTGAAACTAATATATAATTTAATATCGTTAACAGCAATAACTTTCTTACTGTTGCTCGTTTGTGGAATAAGTTTCCCCAGCATTGTAACGCAGCCACGGGATAAGAATGTACACAATTGATACTAGGATGCAAAGCTTTTATTCGATATTTGAAATACTTCAGTGAAAGTGTTACTTGCCGCTCACTTATTACCGACGTGCATTTTTTAGTCCGCCCTAAAAAGTTATTGATAAAAAGTTTTAATAAACGAAGTTAACCCTTTTTGATAGTAATTTGGTTTAGTCCGATGGTGGTTTTGTAACTTTTTTCATTTTTCAAATTGTATATGATTGTTAATTAGCGAATAAATTTGTAGCACTCCTCGTGTAACGTTGGAATACGTAAAAAATCGTACGATACGTAAAAATTTAAAAGCGAAGAACAAAATTCTAAACATTTTGAGCGTTTCGGGATAAATCCCATCATCAGCTGAAAAACACACATGAAAGTAAATTTGATTAGTTATAGAAACCAACGGTTCATGAGACTATAATAAATTAGATAGAAATGCACAGTGGGAAGGAACTAGACATATCATTTAGTGCTGGTCTACCCTTTAAAATATGCAGAGACTCTAAAATACGTTCAACAGTGAAATTTGACCCTTGCCCTATGATTGAAAAATTATTGTTGGAGATCATTGAATCGCAGTTGTCTGCGTGAACACGGATTGCAGAATGGGGTGGTTATCCTAGCCTTGATCCTGTGCGGTAACTAACTCCCCTGTGCTCAGCGATCCTCTGTCCTAGGGTACGACCGGTGCAACCGACGTACCTGGATGAACACTGTGCACAACAATATTCAAAAATAACTGAGGATCGCATCGCAACGGGAAGTTTCTCCTTGAAACAGAAAAATGATTTAATAGAAAAATTGTTCACAAAAAAACCATGTAAATTAATTTTGAAATATTCAACCACAAGAGATTTCCAATTTTAATGTCATGCATTTTGAGTTTGAAACTCTTAAAAAATTTTTCGTAAACAATGGATATCCAGTTACTTTATTCGAGTCCCAGTTGAAGCAGTTTTTGTCCAAAAAGCTTAATAGTCATCCGACCACCGATGACCCTAATAACAAACTTTACATTTCTCTTCCATATTTCGGTGCTCAATCTGAGAAACTAAAAGAAGAGCTAAAATCTCTTGTGGTTAAATATTTCAAAATTAATTTATGTGTTTTTGTGAACAATATTTCTATTAAGTCATTTTTCTGTTTCAAGGAGAAACTTCCCGTTGCGATGCGATCCTCAGTTATTTATGAATATTGTTGTGGTGCACAGTGTGCATCCAGGTACGTCGGTTGCACCGGTCGTACCCTAGGACAGAGGATCGCTGAGCATAGGGGAGTTAGTTACCGCACAGGATCAAGGCTAGGACAACCACCCCATTCTGCCATCCGTGTTCACGCAGACAACTGCGATTCAATAATCTCCAACAATGATTTTTCAATCATAGGGCAAGCGTCAAATTTCACTGATGTACGTATTTTAGAGTCTCTGCATATTTTAAAGGGTAGACCAGCACTAAATGATATGTCTAGTTCCTTCCCACTGTGCATTTCTATCTAATTTATTATAGTCTCATGAACCGTTGGTTTCTATAACTAATCAAATTTACTTTCATGTGTGTTTTTCAACAGATGATGGGATTTATCCCGAAACGTTTAAAATGTTAATAATTTTATTCTTCGCTTTTAAATTTTTAATAAATTTGCGTTATCGCCAAGTAAAAGGTGACTCGTAAAAATTAAAGGCCGATCGCAGTATAAACGGTTAGAAAAGTTTGAAAGGTAATGATTACAAAAAAGTACGAAGTTTTTTTCATGTGGCATTTTGGCAGTGGGGACTTTTTTGTTATAGTTAATCATTCACTTTTTAATTTTTTCAATGCAACATAATTCAGTTTGATAGTTTCTATGCATTTTTTCCTAGACGAGCGTTGTGAAAGTATGGCATTGATGAAGGAATTTCAGAGAACTCCAGAATGAAGTGACGCTTTACTTTAATTGATCGTTAACTGATTAGTTGGTGTAGAGAAACTGAAGGTATGATTTATAGTTTGGTTATTCCTTAATTGTGAAGTCGTGATAATAACTTGAGAATGTCTGAAGAAACAAATGGTCATTTTAGCACATCGCAATAAGGATCACTGGAACAGCTTGTGACGTGGAGAGAAAGAATTACAAGGGTATTCATCTCAGCGTTGTGTAGTTTGAGTTTGTATCTGGGTCTCTACGTGTTAACTAGCTTAGTTTGTACAAAAAATTGCACCAAACTTCGGCGAGTGCCCCATAAAAACCTTGCCTTCGTAATAAAAACCAGGCCTGAGATGAAACTTCTGCAGCAGCTGCTGAGATCGTTTAGAGAGAAAAAATTCCTCATTGTCCAGTGGGATCTGGAAAAGTTTCGAAAGTTTCCCTAGCGGAATGCTTCTGTGTCACTACGCGTGAAATTTTTTCTGGTGGAAATTTAAAAGTACCGCTTCTAAATTTATGCCCGCTTGTGTCGCCATGTTCCATGTAGTTTTTTGATACAATGAATGATGTGTGTTGGAAGTAAAATGCGTGCTCTTCTTATACTTTACCGGGATCAAAGTTTTCAGCCATAGGATTTTCCATTCAAACTGAGCGTTGAAGGACATTCCTAGATGTGCCATCTACTCGTAATGGTCCAAAATCGCGTGTTCAACTTTTTTAGTTTTGATGTGCTGTAAATTATCTATTTTCAATAGATCTCAGTATATATTTCGTTAAATGATTCTGTAGGTGGGAATTCTGTTGCAGAATGGGGTGAATGCCATTTTGTACTCAAACTCGTCTTCAATTTCCAATAATGAATGGACTTATGACAACTGTTGCCATGTGGTTTTCATTCAAATCAAGGGGCTATTTCGGGCAGTTTTTTAGCTTAGTTTGTTCCTGAACATTTTATAAATGATTAGCGCATTATCTTCGAATTTGTTTAGCCTTGTGTTGTTGATAGAATAATATTACTCAAACCTGCATCGGGATATTGCACACGAATGAACGGGTTGTTTCATTTCGATGCCGAGGGATTTCGATGCCATTGTTTACCAGACAGGCGATCCTAGTTATGCAGTATCAGTTTATACGAACCTCTGTTCAAAAGGCTAATGATTATATTCCCGTTATTTACCTCTGAGAGGGATGCAAGTATTTGATCTATGGGAATTAAGAGCTCTCAGAGGTAAGAAGCGAGGTTCCGAAGAAGGTTAGGTAGGCCTTCCAATGGGCTTTTGTTCAGTTCAAATCATCTTTAACGGTTCAGTGCTGTCTTTTTTTCAGCTTCCATTACATCTTTCTTCTATTAACCCTTTTCCATTAAAGTGGATTCCAAAATCCACTTTCATAAACTCTTTATATATTTTATTCCTTGTCAAATTTGTGCCCTGATGTGTTCTTCGATGTTCGTTGTCGAGTGGCAGTTCCTTCCCCCATCCTGATATCGGTGCCTACTTGATGCCGGGGCTGGTTAAATGATAGTAGTTGTGATAACGGTAATATGAGTACAAAATTCTGACGCTAAAGGGTTAAGAAGTTTTATCAATTAGTATAATTATCTTCCTACACCAAAATTTCGTGTAGGAACACATTTGTACGTAGATTCTTGTTCCTTTAACTTTATATTAAATGCTGTTTTTCCTCGTTCGTTTCTTGGGAATTCCTTTCTTTTCGAGCGAATGTATTCGAAACGCAGCCGTAAGGAAGAAATGACTTTTTAAAAAGGAAATGATTTATTTTAAATAGGTGACACTTTTATTATTTATAAATTAATGATAACCTGCGATTACAAAATGAATACAAAATCAGACTGGCTGCCAGGCTGAGGTCGGACCGCACGCCAGGTCCCGCAACCCGAGGTGTGAAGTTCCCCGGAGACGGAGGTGGGCACGCGAGTGCTGCGGCTGTCAGCCCAAACCTATGGCGGCGCGAAGCACTGAAAGTAGTTCAAAGAAGTAAAACTAACTTCTAATCACAGTTATTTATTATTCTATCGCATTACAATTTTACATGCACCGAAGTGCAGTTAAAAACAACACAAATACCGTTAAGCACAAGTAATGAATAAAAAACATTTGCACACAATAGACATTTTGCAAAAATTAACGGGTTTTCCTCCTGGTTAGAGTACACGCACAATAAAAATAAAAACTGTGAAGTTAGATAAAAATGGCTCACGAAAAATCCTGTTGCAACTGCACCACGAGAAAACAATAACGCGTGCAGAAGGCTTACTGGTTCAGGGATGATAGGGCGTTGTTACCAGGCTTGGATTCTAAAAATGAACGCACTTTCCGTAGAAAAGAATGAAAAAAATGAGGAGCGAAAGGACAAAGGTCCTTCACAACATTCTATAAGATAAAGGAGGCTTAAACTAACTTGAAATCCAATCCAGTGTTTAAAACAAACTGCAGAAAAGAATGAAAAATATGAGGAGCGAAAGGGCAAAGGTCCTTCACAACATTCTATAAGATAAAGGAGGCTTAAACTAACTTGAAATCCAATCCAGTGTTTAAAACAAAGAAAGAGCATATTCTGCAATATGTGTGTAGTGTTGTTTTCTTGGCATGACCTATGATCTATACGCGTGGGATTATGACTTGACCAAAAATGAATCTTCTGGGTGCGAGGGGTATTTAGGGATTATTATCATTATTGGATTTGTTTAACCACTGGTATTTGGGGAGAGGTCGATATTAGTTTATTGCTCTCCCAAATTATTTATGATATTTTTCTTTTTATGATAGCCCATTCAGAGAAAGATGTTAATCCAAGATATGAAAAAATATGCAGGTACAAATTTGCAACAGTTGAACAGCAATGTAGAAATCAACCACTTCTTATTGTCGCCATATCGTTTGTTCATAAGGTTCAATTGAAGCTAGAGGGCAATGTGATGGCAGTGTTTTCCCTGTAGTAAAGAGAAAAAAAGGTTCTCAACGCTCTGATATAAAAACAGATTTTATACTGAATGTTCAAAACATCAAGAACCCCTCAAGATCGATAAGGACCAATTGACAAAGAACTCAAGGATCTGACTTGACCATCAAGACTGTGGTACATAAGGACTTTCGATACTAGTCTATGTAATAGGGCAAGGCCAATTCATCTCAGCAAAGACACAAGAAAACCGTCACATGGGCTCAAAACGATTACTTAACAAATTGAAAGAATGCACGATCAGGGCATACTTAATTAAGGTTTTCTCTGACGAAAAAACTAAGACCAGGATTAGAAAATCAATGAACGGGATGACGAGGGGCTATGTGCAGATATTTCTGAAGTACCGAGGGTGATGTATACCAAAGTTCTGGCTACTGTGATGGTGTTAGGAGCAGTGAGTTGTGAAGGTCATGTCAACTACCTAACATTTTCCCTACAGGGTCATGGTTAATGTTGCTTGACGCATTGGTGTTTTAAAAACGGGTGTTACGTCCTGAATACATAACGTATTTGATAGAAAATTTTTCAGCTAGATTCGGCTCTTTCGCATAAAGCCATTGTAACCCAGGACTGATTATCAGAGAATTTTTACGGTCACATCATTTTAAAAATGTCCTCAAATAGTCCTCAAACCCTGTACTTCAGGAACTTGAACGTACAAAGCCATGGCTTGACTCAGCGCAACCATGCTTGTCCACCGCAAAACCGAATCTCTTCGGAAGAACCACAAAAGTGTATTTGATTAGCTCAGAATGGTGTGGTGTAATGTAAGTTTCTTGAACAAGGTAAAACAACGAATATTGCTACCGTCACCAATTGATCAATTTGAACCATGCATTGATTAAAAAATGCCTAGATTGGACTATTGGATATATTGGAAAATGTGTATCCATGGGAAAATGTGAGGGCCTCAGCTGAGAGGTAGACCTTCTTTTTGTTGAAACAGAATGTTTTTGTTAGGTTAAAGGACCATGTTATTTTCGGTTCACTGGTGTCCTGTTTTACAGCACCTACTACTTTCTTTTTTGATTTTGATCTTGTTTCATAATCTTCTTTCTCAACTTACTGTTTCTATGCCCTTTCTGCAATGATTCCGCGTTCCCTAAACTCCATTCTAAATGGTGCCTTCCTCCTTCCTCTCTTTGGATCGTCATTGTGGCGGATAGGGAGGCCTAAACTAATAATGTAATCTAATCTACGCGGGCTTGTCGTATCATTTTTTCCATAGCGCAGCCATATTTATGAGTAGACACGGGTTATGATGTATCGTAAGTTTTCTTTACGAAAAATCATGAATTGTTAAACGACAAATACTACCTTTCGATAGGCCCAGGATTCGCCTAAGAATCAGGTTTTTTATTCTACACTTCTCCCTCTACTCCCTTGCGTTGTAAAGTACTCAACCTCCTTCAGGAGGCTACGGACACCTTAGGCTTGTGCTCACTTAGTCCACGGACCCTTCCATTGCCCGAAGCAAATGTGAAAAACTTCGTTTGGAATAACGTGCATCTCTCTGCTTGCGCGTTTTGTAGCATCTCCCGACTTTTTAAATCGGATCTTTTCAGTGGCGTCTTAAATTTCGAAAACAATCTGAGTTCGAGAGGAGCCTCATCTAGAGAGAAGATGCGTTAGCCAACTACTGTGATCATGTTGCGTCTAGCAGTGCTGGATTAGGTGCCATGAATGAGGGAAAACGTCGCAATGCAAATGTCAGTTCTTCGTCGCACAGAAGTTGAGTCTTTAGCCCAGGACTGCATCTAAGTGGCGGCGTAGAACATTTTAATACTATTATGGCAATTTGTCCTTTCGGCGCCTGTTTGCAATGTCAAATTTCATGGATCGGAAGGTAATTGCGTAAAACTGCATGCGTCTTCGTGCAATGTTCACCTTGGTTTTGCCTTTCCTTCCTCTCTTTGAAACACTTTCGTTGTAGTTAGGAAGGCTTAAACTAACTTTTCTAATTTGGTAACCGCCGCCTACTTCAACGCAATGTTCAAATCGCTCCTAAGAAGTTTCCAAAATACTCACGACTATTTTCGATATGATTTCATCCCTAACTTATTTGAGAGCTCGATTCAATTTACTTGTACTGGACTTCGTAAGCCTTCCTCTGCAACACCTCCCAAACAGAGCTGTCCCCGCTGGTGGTGGGTGACAATCGTTAGGTGAATGGCAAAGGAAACACTTTTTTAATAAATGGCAGCGAAAAGGCAACACCAGCACAGAAGAGCGGTCAGCACAATTGAAAAAATTATAAAAACACTAGAAAAACATTTAGAAATTAATCACTGTAGCGGTATTTTGAGGGAACGTGTACAGTGTATCTCCAGAGTTGGCGTTGTGAGGAAAATTCTTATTACATGAGAGAATTCATGTACGCCAGTCGTTTACGAAGCACAAAAACATGCATTCTGCGCACGGATCTTGCTTGAGCAACTTTCGTAACAGCAATGCGACCTCGTGCCACCCTCGAAGATGCGTGCTTCATGGCAAGCTAAACGCAATTTCGAATCAGGATGGGCAGTTGTCGACGACTTTATTGCGGCATATTCTTTTTCAAGTTTTATAAACGTCAACTTTGAACGTTCTCAGAGCTTGTGAATTTATTTCACAAATGTGATGGGTTGAAAGCAAGTCAAAGTACCGATGATATTCCGCAACGTACTTGAAATGATAGTTTCCAACAGGGTTAGAGGAAGGTTACTCCAAGCGGAGAAAAAGACCGCATGATCATTTATTGTCTCGAATGTATTGCCTTTTTGTAGACATTCCTTATTATCTCTCCTCAAACGTTCCCTATCGTATTGAAATCAGGAGAACTGGCTGGATGGTAGAAAAGAGAGCCATCATTCTCTTGGAAAAAAAATGTCTTTGTACAACGAGCTTTGTTGATCGCCCTAATATCCTGTTGGAAGAACTATCCATCACCTCGCAAATGGAGCACCTTCGCAGTAATGAATGCCATGTGCTTCATGTCAACATAATGACCCGCTATTTGACGTTCCTGCACAACCTTGAGATCCACTGCGAATCAGGAGTCTGGAGGAAAGGCATCTCGTACCATGACGAAACCTCTGCCACTGTGTTGTATAGAAACGTTTCGGACCTCTCAGGGGGATACAACTGTTGTATCTATGGGAATTAGCGCCCCCAGGGGGACTATGTGAGGTCCCGAGCTAAGGGTTAGGTAGGCTTCCTTTTTGTTGAAATAAAATAGGTTTTTGTTCTGTTACGAACCATCTTTTTTCGGTTCACTGCTGTCCTGTTTTTCAGCTCCTACTACTTTCTTCTTCAACTTTTTCCTGTTTCATGAACTTCTTTCTTTGCTTACTGTTTCTGTGCACCTTGTGCATAAATTCCGCGTTCCCTCAACTCCATACTAAATGGTGCCTTCCTCCTTCCTCTCTTAGAACATCTTTGTCGTGGTTAAGGGAGGCTAAAACTTTCTTGTACAATAATGAGTAACGTTTCGGAGGAAACTCTTCGTCGTGCCAACAACATTGGTAGCCATCACGACTGTCAAGGTCAAAATTTTTCAGTCAGAGAACAAAACTCGGATCACTTTTCTGTGGACAGAACGTTTGGCGCTTCTTGATGGACTGAGCGATCTATTCAGCAAAACGAAACTCCTGTAGACGCTTTTCATTTTTGAAATCCTTTTGCCTCGAATGTTATCTATTGATTCTTGGACTGCAATCGGCGTCAGTGAGTGCCTTAATCTGTCTCCAAGATCGTCCTCTATTTCAACTGATACCCTTAAGAGTTCTTAATGCTGGTAAATTCCTTCTTTACAACTAAATTTCACTGCGATATTACTGTCAGGGTATTTACAGATTAAACAATCCACCGTTGAACTGCGTTGGACCTTAGCTTCAATTACACGCAATGATAAACCGTGCTTTATGCCGCTCAACGATCTGACCACTTTCAAAGAAGGATAGTTCACTGGCCTTGGTCAGAATGACGCCTTTACCCCGTGCGTGACATCTTAAGAAGGGTGAAATTCCTGAATTTCCCAACATTCAAACTTGAGTGTAGCCTGGTCTTGAATATTTGAGTAGGTGGCAGGCAGCTCATCTCCTTGAGTGTGATTTTATAAGTTAATTTATGAGACAGAAATTGTTAGTCTTCTGTTCCCTTTTTTTACCAATGAGTAAACTTTGTGTTGAGAACTTTCAAAGCTTATCCATACAAATTAATATTTTCAGTTTTTACTATGGTATAAACTTATGATGAAGAGTTCATCTTAGTACGGTCACGGAACTTGTCAGTGCAGTTGTGCTATTATATTAGCTAACGATTTCTATAAGCATATAAACTAAACGTGCAAGAGCTCATTTAATGGTATAATAACTTAAACATAAATATGGAGCAATAACATTTTATTGTAGCTCAGGGGTATTGTTATAAAAATGTTCTTCGCGTAAACCATACCGATAGTTGATTTTGCTCAGTCACCATTGTTTCTTCAGTGCTGTTATGCCATCATTTCTTCATTGGTGTAAGACAATTCAGTAAATGGTATTTGATAATGACGGTGAGGTGTTCTCTTCCTTTAGCAGCGATGGAGCACAAGGGACAACCGAGCGGCTCTTCTCGGCCACCGCTGCTGCAGGAGCCGCGCTTTGGTGAGTGACACTTCTAGGCCGGCCCCGTAGGCGTCATTTCTACGTGTGTGAGCGTCTCGTGTGTTCAGACAATTGCGTATCATAAGTTTGACCTGTTTCCTGCTGTGGGTTACACTGACGTTCAATATTCAATTCTAAATCAATTGTAGTAAACAATTTTAAAAATAGCTAACATTATTTGGGTCGTGCCGTCATTTCGCTTTCACTAAGTATTAATGAAAATTGAGTGACTGCAGGTCGGTCAGCAGCATTATGAAAATCACCTCAGTGACCACCGGTGAGTCCCTTCGCAAGAAACGTGTTAAGCACGAGATCAACCGTATGTGGCTTGACGAAGCTAATAACAATTGCGTAACTATAAACGAGAAACAAGTGGGATTCTCTAATGGATGAATTGTGAGTGAAAATTTTGCTCCTCATGTCGTTCACTTCAAAAGTGAATTTTGTACGCATTGTTGCAGGCCTACTCACAGGTAAGTTAGTATAACTTGAATAGAATCTGAACAGTAATCATGAGGGCTGGCGGAAAAAGTGAAAAATTTTGATGGTGAATAAAATAATTCCTTTAAGGTGTCACGGCCATCAGTAGCAACACTATTTTAAACCCGCCTCATTCTTCCGCGTACGAAGAGCAGGTTCGAATTCGTTCACTCGGACAGACCTAAAATACTCGTTTTGGACATCTTTTATTTATTGCTTGATTGGTTTAACTTAAAAAAAGTTCATTGACAATATCGTGTTACATGAGTATCGTTAGCACAAGATACAGTACGAGTTGTAAGTTTTTCAACTCTAAATTTTGCCTGATATTTCGTTAAATCGATACTATAAGAAAAATAATTTGGTCTATTAAGTTGGCGTGTAGGATGGGAGCACGAATCAAACCGCGAACTGGAAGAGGAGTACAAAAGGGCGGGGCAGATCAATACTGCTGCGCCGTAACTCGTGACCCGACCTAAGCGTCTGCTTTACCCGGCTGCTGGCTCTCCTACGGCAGCGCGGCACGCTGCCTCCTCACTGTCACACACGGTCTCTCTCTTCAGAACTTTCACGTCAAAATTTAAGGAGAGTTTTGAGCATAATAATGTTCAATTTTATTTTTTTGAAATGCAATTAGTCTTAAACATTTTAGTTTGATAAACATTTCGGTATGAAACAAGTAGCAGAATGAAGTATAAGCAGTTATGAAGTTGTTTTGGGAAATAGTTTCAAATCGTGCCTCTTCTTGATTCGTCTAAGCGGCGCGTAAATATCCCCATTTTCGTATTAGTTTTCTCCTGTTTTTCTCCTGCATTACATAATTTCTGTGACTTTCAAATAGAAAAAACTTCACATCATTGAAGAAACCATGAATGACAGGAAATATCTTGAAGTATTGGAAGAACAATTCTCATCCTCAGCTCGTTTGTTAAAGTTGAAACGTGAGTAGACTTTCCAACAAGACAACGATCCGAAGCGTACTGTAAACGAAACCAACGAATGGTTGAGGATGAAGAAGATTAGCATTTTAGAATGGCCAAGTCAATCCCCGGACATGAATCCGATCGAAAACTTGTAGAGGGAATTGAAATTGATAATTCAGAACAGAGGTCGCAATAACATCGCTGAACTTAAAGAAATTTACAATGAAGAATGTAATAAGATTACACCCGAAACTTGTAAAGGGCTGGTAGTGAACTACTCTAAACGTCTCGAAGCCACCAAATTAATAATAACGGCTATACAACGAAGTTTTAATGTATGTAAATCTTGGAATGTGTTGTAAACTATTGTTCACGTGTTCATTATACATGTTCCTATGTATTTTTCTATTAAATATTTATCGGTTTTAGATATATTAGTAACCTTTTTATACTATTGTTTATGCATAGTCAAATTCTTGTAATTGTACGTTGTTTAGAAATGTGAAATCTGGGGATTTAATCAACGTGTATTATTTTGCGCCCTCGCAGTGTCAGTTGGATTTCAATTTCCCCGTTTCCCTATAATTAATTGCTCAACTGAGCGGAAACGGAGGTTAAACCATGAGTATGATAATAGTAGTAATTATATCGTGAATGTTAAGTAGTTTAGAGACGAAAGAAATTAGTTCAATTTATGTGAAAACAGGTCAAGTTCACTTGATCGAATGTGGTGTCACAATTGTAATCTGGGTTTCGTAGTCAGTGCCTTTGTGTATGTGTGCAGGAGGAGGACTGAACGGCCAGATGGGCGGGCCCCCCCGCAGCAGCGGCCTCTTCAACAGCCCGAGCGGCATGCCGGACCGCTACGGAGGCGGCGGTGGCATGGAGCTCGACACGTGGGACGACCGCCGAGGTGGCGGCCGTGACAGACGCTTCAACAGGTGACCGCCGCAAGCAGTTCTAAGCTCGTCACTTCAGCTCGAGTTAGGCTACGCCGCTGTGATGCTCATTCTTTTGTGATCACTTGATCTACACCTTTTTCACTTCAAATTAATCCAAGTTCAATTTAAT
Source organism: Platorchestia sp. MABIK (assembly GCA_014220935.1). Taxonomy (NCBI): domain Eukaryota; kingdom Metazoa; phylum Arthropoda; class Malacostraca; order Amphipoda; family Talitridae; genus Platorchestia; species Platorchestia sp. MABIK. The sequence goes on along the minus strand of JACJUY010000188.1, from coordinate 123,459 downwards.
CGTAGTCAAATTCAATTGAATTCAAGTAAAGTTCTATTTAATCCTAGTCAAAGTTCAATTTAATCCTAGTCAAGTTCAATTTAATCCTAGTCAAGTTCAATTTAATCCTAGTCAAGTTTAAATTCATCCAAGTCAAATTCAAATTAATCTAACCCTAAGTTGAGTTAAAAATTGACATAAGCATCTGCCAATTTGAACTTTTTTGTGTTAAATGTGTATCTATTGAATGTGATGAGCAAGAAAAACGTTTTTCCTTTCTCATCACATCCAGTAGATACAAATTTAAGAAAAAAAACGCTCCAATTAATGAGTGATTATGTAAATTCTAAACTCAACTTAGGGTTGAATTAATTTGATTTTGATTCGTATTAATTTGAACTAGACTTGGATTAAATTGACCTTAACTTGAATTAATTTGAAGTGAAAAATATGTAGAGCTTGGCTACGCCTTTGTAATGTTCACTTTCTGAGTATCTTTACGATGAAAGCTATGCTTCGCAATCTTTATTGTGCATATGAAAAAATCACAAAAGAGGTCGAAGAAGCTGCTGATGCTGTTGCCATTTTTTTGTTCCGACTCTTATTGTGAAATTTGAGAACCATTTTTATTTTTTCCAAATCTTGTTATAGTGTTGAGAACAGTGACAATGTTACTCAAACGCATCTGGTGTCAAGTGGCGCAGAGGTTAGGCAGCGGACTTTGGTCGGAGAAGACTGGTTCGATTCCAGTTCAGTACAGCCGTACTTTTTGCAAGACTGCATTTCTCTGGTGTTGATAGTGAACGGAGGAGACAGAAGAGATAAGAGGGGAACTCGTCTCTTCACTGATCTTTCTCATCACTTGACCTCTTTTCTTTATGTCCAGAAACTATAAGACCGTTAGTACAACTTAATTGTTGCACTGATGCGATCAATTTATCGGTTTCTTATTTTAGATTATTACTAGATTATTTAAGTCATATGTGTATGTCTAGGTTGTGTTGATTTACCATCATTGGAGCTACGTATAATTGAAAATGTAGTGTTTAATGATGTCTCTTGATGTGTGCACTGCAGCCGCTACAACAGCAACGGCATGAGCAACGGAGGGCAGCGAGGCGGTGTGGGCAACGCGGGCTTGGCGGGAGCGGCGCCGTTCATGGGGGGCAGCGGAGGCCCCCCCAACACCATGGCGGGCATGGGGGGTCCTGCCCCCGGCCTGCCCCAGCAGGGTGCTGTCCTCATGGTCTACAGCCTCAACAAAGACCGCATGAACGCTGACAAGCTTTTCAATTTGCTCTGCCTCTATGGCAACGTCGTCAGGGTGAGCTCAACACCAATCTTCTGTGAATTTCTTTTTTATATCAACTAAAGGTGTGGGTTACATTCAACTTTGTTGTGTTACAGTAGGGGACAGTTTGGTAGCACTGCAACACAAGTTTCAGCAATACTTCCTGCATTTCATTGAATGATTCTCTGTGTGTTGCAGATAAAGTTCCTGAAGACAAAGGAGGGCTGCGCGATGGTGCAGATGGGTGACGCTCTCGCTGTGGAGCGCGCCATAGGCAATCTCAACAACACCACCTTCTTTGGCAGCAAGATGCAGCTCGGGTAATATGCACATCCCTCCCCTTCTTTCTCTTGGCCTCTTTCTCATTCATACCTCTTAGTGTAAAGCGTCTTTGTTATATCGCCTCTTTGGCAGCAAAGTGCTACTCTGATAAATGGGCATCGCAGTTGTTTTCCTTCTTTTGTGCAAAAAATTCCGTGCGATTCTTGTGAGAAAGCTCATGAGGTTTTGAGCAATTATTCAAGTTGTCTAAAGATTGACTAGCGAGCAGTTGTGCGAGACAATACTGAACATAGCGATGTTTTTGACTTCGGTGAAATTGTAGGTGCTTCCAAAAACGGCTATAAATGCTCTAGGGGTGAAATACTTACTCAGAAAGTGCCCAGCATTTTAGATTAGGACATCAAATGTTACTGATTCGGTCTGAGCTGCTCAGTGTGACGACATGAAACTGTAAGATATACGAGTAGAACTTGTGCTATTACCACTAATGCATGTTACGCCCTGAACCTCAGGTACTCGAAGCAAGCATTCCTGGCGGACATGCAGACTCCATTTGATCTGCCGGACGGCACTCCCAGTTTCAAGGACTACATGGGCAACAAGAACAACCGCTTCATCAATCCGGAACAGGCATCAAAGAATCGCATTCAGCCTCCTTCAAAGGTATTGATCATTCATGTTTTCATCACTTGATTTAGCTTTTTTGTGAATGATTCCCACGTGTTTAATATGCTTTTTTGCATTTGGTTTGATTGGTTATTTCGCGCATCGTTAACGTAAAAGTCGTTGGTATTTTTGTTCTTATAACATCCTACCAAAATAGTGTTTTGTTGCGCATTTATTTGAAGGGTATATCTAACTATTGGCCTTTTTTAAGATTGCAAAATTATCTTGAGAGGAAGAACAAGTTTCGGATCTTTCATTCAATGAATTGACAGACTTCGCCGATTCGTTGTACGTCATAGTTCGTATTCTTGACTCAAACCATGGTCTTCAATCTACCCATAATACTGGTAACGGTTTTGCAAATTATTATCAAATAAGAGAAAACGCCGTATCCAACGCCATAGCTCGCATGTAAGAATAAAATTCATACGATGTAGAGTGAATCGAGTTGGCTCACTCAAAGCATGGAAAAACAATATTTGTGATGTGGTGGGTTAATGATGGCAATCTCAATAATGGCTCACGGAAATGATTTTACAAATTGCAATTTTTGATGCAGATTTTACTTCTGCGCCTCAGTATTACGTCTAACTAGATGTGTGTAATAGTTGATAGTTGAATGAGACGGTTTTCGAAAATTGATGCGCGAGCGAATCATAATAACTAAAAGTTCTTTGAGGTTGATTTCAAATGTGACATAATAGGAGCACTTCAGGGAAGGCTTTGGATTTAGTTTAACAAATATCATATATTTTGAGTGCTATTACCAACTGAAAATTGTTCAACTCGAAACTTAATTTAAGATGACGCTGAGGTATTGTGAGTTTGCTGAAATGTTTTGGCAGGGTCAAATTATAAATTTTTTACTGTTGAGTTTTTTTGTGCAGTCAAGAACGCATACCCACTTAAAATATTTGTAAAGTTGTAAAATATTTTATTATCAACTCACTGTTTATAATTATTGCCTAATTTTTGTCTATCATATGAGTTTTTGCAAGTACGTTTTCATGCTTTGTGTTTTAAATTTTACACAACTAGTAATTAAATGTATGGTATCTTCTATTACTCTTTTGGGTGCTGCTGTGAACCATATTTCTCCCTTTACGCTCAGCTGATTTCCCCAGTACTTTTACTGCCAATTGTACTGCCTCAAGTCACAATTTTCAATTTCGTCATTTTCATTTTTTTACTCGTTTTATTGCCAATCCTGATCATTCTCATCTCATGTCTATCTTCTCCCTGGTACTGCGTGAAATTTCATTCAGCCCATTCCTTATCTATTACTCCCGATTGCTTTGTGGATCACTCGTGTGCGACCGTTCCCCGTTTGTTACGGTCGATTCTCATAGTACTTAAAGCAAAAATTTAGTTTTCGAGCTTCCTTTCGTATAAATACAAATTTTCATAAAATTGACTTGAAAATGAGTAAAGTAGAAAATTAAAATATTACACTCTCCCCGTAGTCAATACTGAAATGCAAGTACGTATTGCATTTGACAGATTTTTCGAAACTTTGTTGTAGTTTTGAAAAAATAATATGTACATTTTTTATTTCTATTACAAAATTGGCAGATAGCTTCTTTATTCCTAAGAGATTGAATTCAATGCTTTATGTTCGAGAAGTTTTACACGAACATTTTTTCTTTTTTAGAAGTAACAGTATGTGGATCATTTTAAGGGAACCATGCATGTAGGAATCACATAAGTCGTACGAGCGTGTGGTAAAATAAACTAATCTGAGTGATCACCTTCGTGATTTTCATTGAATTAGGCTTGCGAACTGGTGAAATGTTTTTCAGCTGTTGACGAAAAGTGCCGTATATTTTTTCATGGTAAATGTTCGTACTTAACTAGTGACTGTCGACATCATAAGTCAACACTTAAGACCTGATTGCTGTTCACAACGCGAGAGAGATAACATCGTGATAATCTTGCCATTCACGAAACACAAACACTTTCGTCGCCAAAATAAGTTTGAAGTGATGTACACTTGTTAACCTAAGATGTGTGAACGCTCTTTCTAAACTGGAATTTCTCAGTTCAAGTTGAAGCGTGATGATGGTTCAAATGCAGTATTCATGTTGCGTGTAATAAACTTAAATTATTAAAAATTATACGTAATGTATTATTATTCAACTTTTTTATTTTATTCCAGATCTTACACTTCTTCAACACCCCCCCCAACATCTCCGAAAGCGCGATGAAGGAGGTGTTCACTGATGAAGATGTTGCTCCTCCTAAAGCCATGAAACTTTTCCAGTCGAAGAGTGAGTGTAAGCGAAGGGCTGGGGTGGGCTGGTGTTAATCAGAAATACATGTTGGTCTTAACGCAACGAGCACGACTTCCAGCAGCAGCTGCGTCTATGTCACATATAGGGTGTTTTATATCTTGAAACTGACAAGTTAGGCCCAACGTCATGTGCACTATATTGATCTTACCTTGGTCAGGATATTGGTTGTAAATGTAGCATTGAGTTGCTCGACTTGATTGCTTGACAATAAACCTTTTCTGTCGATGCGTTGCCTTCAACTCTTCTTCATTGCTTTTTTAATAAAGTATTGAATTTCTTTCCCGGTTTGCCTAAATGATGAGGGATGTTTTTCTGATTGATTAATTGATCTGGCAAGAGATTTCATTTGCTATGATTTTATATAATGAGCCAAATATACTTGTTTATTGTGCTTTATTAGAAGTGATCTCCAATGTGATCAACGTTTTATGCGGTTACGTAATTGTACTGTTGTAATACATTCCTATTTTTCATTTCATAGTTGGTAATTTTCATTCTAAGTTGTCTGCTATGTAAGGTTGTATGCTACTTGCATTGCATTGTTTGCCCATTGTGTCACAGCTGACCGCAGCTCCAGCGGATTGCTCGAGTTCGACGATCTGCAGGAAGCGCTCGAGGCCCTGGTCAGCTGCAACCATGCTCGCATCCCCAACCCCAGTAAGTCATTCAAAGTCTATTCTATATTCATGGTTTCTCTATTTCCGACAGTTTAACTGCCGTTTTTGTTCACTCGCAGTGGCTTGTTATGAAACACCACTTTCTTCATTGCTGTAAGTCGGCTTCGATCAAAATTTTACTTATTGGTTTTCCAAGATGTAGTATTTTTGTAGTTGAATTAAGCTGAAATTACAGTGACTGATTTGCTCACGTTTTATCTAAGTATGCCGTTTTTCAAACTTGGTTTTACCTCCTGGATGGGCCAAAGTGAACTGATTTCAACTTGGGTCAAAGTGAAATGATTTCAACTTTCCATTAAATTATACTAATATTGTTTTCATATTTTTTGTACAAACGATAAACTACATTATAATTTATGAATGATCCTTCTATAAGAATACAAACATTCTGCTTACTTTTCCCTGTTGTGACTGGTCTTGCGATTTTAACTATCAATGAAAGTGCAACGCCTTCTAAAAATGATATTGTCTTTTGATTCGACTGGTAAGAAAGACACTGCGGCATTTAAATTTTGACTACCGTCATTTGAATACAACTATTGTATCTATGGGAATAAGCGCTCCCAGGGGGAATATGTGAGGTCCCCGAGCTAAAGGTTTGGTAAGCCTTCCTTTTGTTGAAATTGGATGCTTTTTGGTTTGTTGCGGGCTTTTTTTCGGTTCACTGCTGTCCTATTTTTCAGCATCTACTACTTCTTAAACTCTTATCTTGCTTCGTGAACTTCTTTCTTTACTGACTGTTTCTACGCAGCTTCATCATGGATTCCGCGTTCCCCTATCTCCATACTAAATGGTGCCTTCCTCTTTCCCCTACTTCGAACGCCTTTGTAGCAATTAGGGAGGCTTAAACTAACATCCCATCTTCAAATTTTGACATTCTGGGCTCCGAGGTTAAAAAAAGGTAGATTTTCAGCTCAATATTTTCAGACAAGTATTGATTGATCGTTTGTGTTCTTTGGTTATACTTGACGGAGTTGTGAAGAGTAACCGAGGGTATAATGTCATATATGATACACTTATAGATGAGGCGTGTAGTATCCGTTTTCCTGATGTTTCAAAACTATGATAATCCTAATCCCATGTAGAAAGCTACTTTAAATATCTATGTTCTAAGGAATGCAAAGTCAAACTTCAAATTGCCCTATTTCAATTTCAGCGGGTACTCGCTTCCCCTTCATAATGAAGCTGTGCTTCTCGTCGTCGAGATCTCTGCAGTACAAGTCTGAACGTTCCGAGAAGAAGGACGACGAGGAAGAGAAGTGGATGGAGTAAACTGGAATGCGATGGAGCAGTAGAGAAGACGTGTCTATCATGGGCGCTCGCTTCACTGAAAGACTTTTAGAGACTCGCTTTGTGGGCCTCAGCAGCTCTGGCTAACATATTCCCCTTTTATTGCTGACCTTTTGTTAGTTCATACTATTATAACTGTTGAGATGTTAGAGGACCATTTTCTCACTCAAAGGATACAAACTGCACTCGATTCTGAAATATCGTTAATGTCATTTGTTCTGGACTTGAGCTTGTGGAAGGAGGTGAAGTCGCTTGCCATGATTCATTTGACTCAGATATTTTAAGCCTGTTCTTTTCTTCCGGCAGATTTTATTCTAGTTAGTGATAAATGGTTCCATTCTTTGTAAGGTGTAAGATATTCACTGAGGAGTTAGTAAACTCTCGTAGCCTGTGTTTCTTAAGGCAGTTTTAGATTCCAAGTGTGTTTCTTTTATGAGATTATGAAGAATACGTGGTTCAATGCTTAAATTGTTGTTTTTGCGTGTCAGTGAAAGTTATCAATGCTTGTATTCATATAGCTCATCGTATGAAATTGATTTCTTTAGGTTTTCTCTTAGTGTAGTTCACCCCAGTACTTCTGTCAAAAGGTTCTGTCGTAAAGACTATAGTTTGGATTTGACTGTCTAGCATATTGGCATAACGTAAACGTCATTGCAACATGCTGCCTTTCCGACAGATTTCTGTTCTTTAGGTATCAGGAATCTAAAGATAGAGATGCTATTCGTCTCTTGCCTGACGTTTGAATTTAATGTTAGTTATCGGGTGCGTGTATCTTGAACATAACGTGTTATTTCTTATGCTCGTTTGTACACGCTTGTAGCTCGTGCAAGTAACTGTCACTCCAACATCACTACTACTGCACTGTAGAGCTTGCAGTGCTTTCCTCACTTTACAGAGCATTACAATAAAGATTCTAAAAACTTCTACAATTCCCATGCAGACGAGAAGTTCAAATAAGGATGGATAACAACTCACTTCATGGCGTTGTCAGTACTCCAATCCACTTTACTTGAGCTTCAAATCTACTGTGTTTCCACTGCCTTTCCTTTGAAATCACTCGAGAATTATACGCCATTAGTAGAAAAATCCACATTTTACGGGATTATTATTCTTCCTTTGCTGACATTTTAACACATTGCAAATCATCACATTTTGGTGCTGTTGACGGGGCAACGGCTTCCAGGGAAAACCTATTCATTTCGTTCTCTATTCGTGACTGTTTAAAGCCTTCTGGAACACGAATTGCTTGGAAAAGGTAGGTACCTGCAACACGTACATTAATTACTTTTATCTAATTGCTCTAATCGTTTGTTATCCGTAACATCTTGCTATTTCTCACATGACAACATTGAGACAATAATTTAACTTTAATAATAAGCTACACTGACTTGAGCTTTATTTAAGTGTGTGTTTGGTTTTGCTATTGTAGAACATTTTCTCAATGAGCTTGCCAATACTAATCAACATTTACCATTGATAATCATGTGCTATTCAAAAGTTCAATAGTCCTTATTCCTACAGATACGAAGCCTGTGGCACTTGATGTGCAGGTCAGCCCCGCAGAAACCGTCATGAACAACATAACATCTCCTGAAACCAACATGAACATCCGCTGAAATTATCATTATATCTTCTGAAACCGACATGAACATCCATCCCACATCGAAATGAATACTGGCTAACACCGCAGTCAAACGTAGAAACTGACATTGGTATCTACTGAACTCGGCGAGAACATCAGTAACCAATATGACTGTCTGTCGAACTAACATCAGACTAGTCTCACATAACATCTGCTGCAGTGCGAGCAACAACTCAATTAATTAACAGAACAACTTACTTGGCATGGTAGCTTCCCTTGCTCTGGACTTGTGATGCTGTTTCGCGGATTTTGTAGGAGAAATTTTAGAGAAACCATTGTACTGATACATGACAACTAAATTGGAAACTAGTTTCAAAAACATAATCTATTATTTACAAGCATCTTTTGTTTGAATTTCTTTCATCGTAATTCTTAGTCATTTTTTTCAAGGTGTGAATATTTCCTAGTCAAGCAAATGAAATTCTGGTTCTGTTCGGAATTATTCCGTCTCTTTCAATGGATGGCTCTGTTGTGAGTTAATTTGTCATAAGTCACGTCCGAATACGAGCAAACTATTTCCATTTGTGTTTGACGATCAGTACACTAGTGTAAATTTTCGCTTCATGTCTGCCAACAAGATCCTGAATTACAAATTCGTCTAAACTCGTCCATCCGATGCTTCAAATCCTTACATTTTCTGAAACCAACTTACTCCTCCTAAGCCTGGTGCTAACGAACTTCTTACATAAATACGTTTTCTGTTTCTGTTTGTTGACTGATGTTGTAGATTTTCTAAATTTTATGTAGAACTCATTGTCAACAACTTTATTATTAGGCGTTATATGCTCACTTAATCAGCTAGTTGAGTTCGATTCTATTTTTTGGACAAGAGAATGGAATTTAAGAACATAATTAACAGAATTATTTCACCAACCCTTCTAACCAATAATGCAATACACTGATAAACATTATACAAAACATATATATGTGTAACTGACGGTATTTTCCGAAGAATAACCCGTTCGAAGCGTAAATAAACCATTAATAATTGTCTCTGAAACTCACAAACTATTCCGTAATAAAACTGCTTCAGTTTTGGATCTTTCTCGCCATTATTTCCTTTCTAATCTTATTATGCTTCTCTTAATTCGACGAGCAGTGTTGCCAAATTTATACTCAACTCTCCAGTCCAGAACAGTGATGTTGCAGCGGTTCGCGTGGTTGTATATAAGTTAGTGCAGTATTGTGAAGTTGGATGTAAGTTCAGCAAGGATTTGTAAAGTTTTTTTTTGACTTACCTGCTGTTTTCTTACAAGCTCTTTCGTTGAATATTTTTGATCTTATGTGAGGAATCATGGTTTCTACTTGTGTAAGTTACTAGTCGATGAAATTGCTGCCTCGTGTGTTCTGAGGGCGGACGACTCTCATCTTAGTGATGTTCTCAACTTAGATATTAGTTGGTTATTGTATGAGGATGTATATTTTATTAGTTGTCTATTTATAAAAGAAAACGCTCATTCAGGAGATAGTGTTGGTCATTGAGGACCTACGTTGTTATACTTAAATCTATTTAAGCTACTGTTGAAACCCTTGAGTTTTTATTAATGCATTACAGGAATAGAGCAGTTTCGGATTGCACATTGTCTTAAAGTACTGTGTATAAATAAATTTTTACTGTTGATGGTTGATTTCTGGACAATTTTAAGATGGTATGTAGATCTACTAGAAATATTCTACATTTAATTTTCAAATAAACATGTCTGTACTTCTCGGGTTGAAGTTCTCATAAGTTTAGTTTTCAGTGTACACAAAGCTGTGAGAAAACATTGCCCAATAAAATATCAAAGAAGCTCAAAAATTGCCTTCATGAAACTTGGAAAATAGTGATAACTCACTTTATTCCACAAATGATAACCTCATGTTCTGTACGGTTTTGTTGGTGGATTACCATGGGATCATCTGTACAAGACTGAAATCACAGCAATAATGACGCTTCTTTCGTGGCATCCTCCACTTTTCTTGCCGTAATATTAAAGGGTATTCCCTTGGGCGTTTACAAAGTCTTGTAACAGTTTTATGGTTGCAGGATGGAGACGTTTCAACTTGAATAAAGGAATAATTTAGTAATCTTTTTGTTTTTTGTCCTTGTTTGCTTTATTATGCCGGATGAAGCTCACAATACTATTTACAACGTTCAACTGCATCCCACTCGGTCAACATGAGTAGCATTGTTTTTGACGGCTGAAGCAAGAGCATCTCATGACTACGCAGCGTCTGGATCCCATTGGTACCCGAGGCTAGTGCGTCATTATACAATTTTACGATATCGCGTCTAGGTTCTACCGGCTTATGAGGAAGACGTGACCATAATTGGAAGCTAATAAAGTCTGTCGTTTTGTTTCGGAAACAGTCATACGATAATAAGCTTTTCGCTTGACTCGCAGAAAATTTATTGCTTGTTCTCTTTCATTTCTTAATTGTTCTCTGTCATTTGATTTAGCTATGTGCGAAATTACTTACGCCGCTTCTGCTCAAAGAACACGTATATAATGTTAAAGTCTAACTTGAAAATTTCAATCGTGGAATTCTTTTTTGAGGGGAGCAATTTTTTAGGATGTCTTTATAGCCATCATCTGACGTTTTCTTCTGTAGTTCTCTGGCGGGGATTGTCTTTCAGTGAACTAGGGATAACATTGTAGGGCATTGCG